>PVLD010003767.1:20304-136652 GCA_004027595.1 Dinomys branickii | reverse complement strand
CTCCAATGACTTTTCTTTGGGGGAATGTCCCTTAAGCTTTCTGCTGAGAGTTCCGCTTAAAAGGCTGTACAGATGTTGGTTAGCTACTCCCTAGCGAGAGACCTGGGTGAGGTGTGTAAGACCGCTCCCCCGCCCTCCCAGGGTTCCCTGCAGGTATAGGGATGGATCTCCTCCCCCACTCGGTGATCTGGTCGCGAGCACAGATATCTCACCAGTTTTTGGAGTCCCTGTAGGCAGGAAGGTTCCAAGGTGCCAGTTTTTTGTGCTATGCTCGCGATCCGCTGCTCGCAGCCACTTGTTTCCTCGCGCTCTCCGGGTCTGGGGGAGGGAGCAGGATGCTCCGCTCCTATGCTGCTCGCACCGCCCAGGCGAGGGTCTAGGCTGTGCAGCCTGCCTGATGCGCGCGAAATGTGAGACTGCCGGGCGTTGCCGCTGCTAAAAAGCCGATCTCTGTCGGGAGTCGCTGGAAAGCTGCGCCGGCTCGGGAGGCGGGAGGGACCGACCAGAAAAGTTATTTTTTATTTTCCCGTTGTTATGGTTTGTGTCTGTATGTCCCCCAAATACTCACGCAGTCATGGAGTGGGCTTTTAGGGTTTTGATTGATTGGGTGTGAGTGCTACACCTGCCCTGGGGTGGACAGTTTGCATATGTTAAGGGCAAGAGGCTTGCTCTTTCCGCTGCTCCTCCATTTTGTTCTTGTTGCTTTGCTGTGTTCTGCTGCCATGAACGTTTGTCCTCTGCCAGGTGCTGCTCTGCCTTGGAGCCAGCCAAGTATGGACTGAAAACCTCCACAAACTATAAGCTAAATAAACCTTTCCTTCCTTAATTCTGGGCATCAGGCGTTTTGTCTCAGCAATGAGAGAAAAGTGACCAAGATATACCTTCTGTCACTTTGTAAGTTATATTGTACATTCCTATTGTTTTATGGTTGTCCTGCTTAATATATTATGTATAATTTTAAAAATTTAAAATTAATCCAATTTTTATCTTCCTTCTGGATAAGTTTTGTAGAATACTGATTCCATTTCTTTCCACCCCTACTTTCATAAAAGTGTGATATTTCATTGTTTAAAATCCCACTGTTAGGGCCAGGTATATAGCTCAGTGGTATAAGCGCCTGCCTGGCAAATACAAGGTGCTATTTGAGTTCCGGTACCAAAAAAAATCCCACTGTTTATTACTTTTAAATAGCAAATCACCTTTTGTGTCTATCCATCTGTTACTGTTTTTTTTGTTGACCAATTTTTCCTTTGCATCTCATGCCTTTGAGCTGGTATTACAGTTCTTCTGAGAGGACACCTTTTAGAATTTCCTTTGATTTGTTTCTACAGGTAGAAAACTCCTAGTTTTAATTTTTCTGTAATTTCTTTATTCTATCCTTGTTCCTAATCTTCTGTAGGTAGCAGAAGTCATAAACTTCACTTTGCTTTGATGTTTTTCTGTTTTACTACAGTGTTTATTCACAAGCATATTTTAAGCCCACGGATTCACGTTCTCCATCAAAGCTGGGAATTCTTTTACTCTGGGGCTCCAATCAGAAGCGCATTAGGCAGCTCCATTTTCCACGCTAACTTTGCTTTCTATAATCTTTCTTTTCTCTCTTTGTTGCTGAAATTGGGCCATAGCTGGGCAATTTTCCTGTTTCTAAAAATTGTTACACTAGCACTTTCTTGGGATGCACGCACAAAGCCCTAGGACCTGGTCTAGAATGACTTTGAGAGGCTGGCAAAACCATGAGGCTCTAAAGAGCAGAACTTGAAGCATGAGAAGAGGGCCTTCCAGAGCTAGATTAAAAGTGAGGGGTGCTGTCAACCATATAACCAATATTACTGGCTATAACCAAGTGGTGCTCCATTTCCCCTTGCGCCGTAAATCTCACATCTCTTTGCTATAGGACAGCAGAGCGGGCCTCCTTGTTTTTGGATCCGAGATCAAGTTACTTCTTCAGGCCACGTGGTGGTGTGTGCCTGTACTCCTAGCACTCGGGAGGCGGAGGCAAGACAGTTGCTGGGAGTTCTGTGCCAACCTGGGTGGCATAGTGAGTTGAAGGCCAGCCTGGACTACACAGTGAGACCCTGTCTCAAAAAAAAGTTACTTCTTCATCCACAAACTGGTGCTTGTATGTGCATCAGGCAGTGAGCCCTTGTTTAGTATCGCTGTGTGCTTGGTAAATTACTTAGGTATTGCTTCAAGTTTAAATCGTGTGGGGGCACTGGCCACAGGTACCTATGAGATGGATAGACAGATAGATAAGGAACTTCTGCAGCCCAGGCCCCAAACCTCCCAGAATACACTGTGAGAGATGAAAAGATGGCCTACAGGGCCACAAATCCAAGTAGGATCAAAACACACTGCCTTCAGGAATGGCCGCTCTGGCCCGTCCCTCCCCACACTCTGATTTATCACTTCGATTTAGACCCTAAGGTCAATCATGTACGCCAATCTGACCTCCCCATCCTTTTCCTGCACCCTGCTCGAATCTCTTCACAGATGTCTCTTTTGTCCTTTATCCTTGCTTCTTGGATCGATCAAGAAAAAGCCACAGAAGCTTCCATTTGGGGTTGTTTTTATGAGCTTCACGCTGAAGGGTCTCAGTTAGGGACAGTCCCTCTGGGCCTTCTGGGAGTTTGAACTGGACATTGACTTTGAATAATTTCTTGTACCCTGTGCTGTGCTATATTCGTGAACTGTGACAAAACCACTTGTTATGTCCAGTCCACTTTTGACTTAATGAGTTTTGGGGTTAGCCCCTATCTTTCTGATTTTCACATTTTTTACTGTTTATGCTTAATAGCGTCTTGCTGCATGACCATCTTCATGATGGGTTATTTTGTATTTTATATGACATTTTATTTCCGTGTTTCATCCTGGAAGGTAGAAATAGGTTTCTATTTTTCTGTAATTACTCATGGTAGGCTGTCTTACACGCCTGGTGATCACCACCAGGTAATGAACACTGGGGAGTTCTGTAGGCCTATCTTAAAAGGTTTCCTTCAAAGTGTTTTTGAGGTAAGATCTCACGACGTAGCCCAGGCTGGCCTTGAATTCAAGATTCTTCTGCTTCAGCAGCCTCTGAAGGTTTGATCCTGCTTCTCCAGGCATGCGGTAAACAACCTCACCTGTACCCATGGGGCATGCCAGGATGCTGATTCTCCCTCTCCAGCTGCAGACCCAACAGAACTGTTCCTGGCCACTTAGCCGAGCACCACCCCTACTCAGAGGACATTCAGTTCTAATTGTGGAGCCTCTTTGAGTTTAGGGTGACGGAGGGCAGTTTCTTGGGGGACCCTTTCTCTGTGAGCAATGCCTCAATGTTTTGAGATATAGTTGTTCTGGGCTATTAAAAGTTCCTCAGGGGTCCTGCTTATGACGGCAGGCACTCGTTTTTAAAGCCTACATTTATGTACGTATGTGTATATTTTATTTAGCCAGGGACTTGTCTTGGAGCCACAACTGGCCTGACTTACAATCCTCCTGCCTCAACTTTTTTTTTTAAGCTAATTTTTTTTAAACATTAGGCTATTATTAGTATCCCCATTTTGCCAAGAGAAAAATCTAAGTCTCAAGAAATTAAAGTTACCAGCTGTTAAGTGCTGGACCCAGGATTTGAAGTGGGCTCTGATTCTGCAGCCCATTTTAATAACCATCAAACTGTAATGATTTCTACTTGGGTTTATCCCAGCATCCAGGATGAAATAAACATTGCACTTACCAGTACCGGCGGCCTATGTGATGAAGCCTAACTCCGTGCTCATCTGATCAGATTATGATTTGGATGTTGGGATTACAGGCCCGCAGCACCACACTTGGCTATTTTCTTTGTTTGAAACAGGTAAAGCATGCTTATTTGATGAACTGCACTTTTATAACTGCAGTGTATGTTTAATGCTGTAGCTTTGAGTCGTACTTGTTTTCCTTCAAGTTTTTATATTAATTTTTTAAAAAACGTTTAAGGTGAATGAAACATAATTTTCACATTGTGTACACACGCTGAACCCTCATTTCCATCTTTCCCTTCAGAAGTCCCACTTCTATGGCTCACTATGCCCCGTGAGCCAATTCCCTCTGCACCCAGTAAATACATAAGACTTCATCGCTTCCACCAGCTTTGCCTATTCTTAGCGAGCCTGTAAATAGAGTATTCGTATTTGATATTCCATGTTATCAGTAACCCGTGTTTTGTTTTACTGGCCTATTCCACTGTGAACACACCACTCCTCACTTTGCCCTGATAACCACCGTTAAAGCTGCTGTGAACTACTCTTTGTAGCTACTCTTTAGAACACTTTGTTTCTAGCCAAGTTAACAATTCTGGGTTGGGATGTATTTAAAACTTTCTTAAAACTTGCAGATCTCTAAGTAGTGTTACCATTTCAGATTCTCAAGAGTTACGTGAAAGACAAGATCCTTGGTGTCATTTAAGTCTACTGGTACTTCCATTGGGAGGGGTCTCGTTTTGTTAAATTTGCATCACTAACCATGTTAAACACCTTCCCATATGCTTATTCTTTTGTGACATGATTCCATTATTTGCCTCTTTTTCCTCCAAGTTACAGATCCTGAAGATACATTTTGTTCTGTGAATGAATTTATTTATTTATTTATTTTGGCGGTACTGGGGATTAAACTCAGGACCCTTCGCTTGCTAGGCAAGCGTTTATTCCACTGAGCTATATCCCCAGCTCACATTTTGTTCTGTAACTGCACTTTTATTATTTATTTGGTGTACTGGGGATCACACTCAGTACCTTGTGCTTGCCAGGCAGGTGCTTATTCCACTGTGCTACATCCCCAGCTCTGCACTTTTATTTTTAATAATCCCTTTTTTTCAGGGTTACTGCTTTTTGCCTTCTCTTTGCCTACAAAGACATTGTTCTACAAAGTTGGCAATTTGCTTCTCATCTTCACACCTATCTTTGGTGAACGGAGAGGTAAGGGACCATTCTTATTCATATGATGTTGTTGCTACAGCATTTTTTGGAGGTGGGGAAGAGAACAAATGAGTATGTGACTGAGTATACTGATCACATAACCTGGACTACTAAGACCATGTTGCAGAATCTTGAAAGCTAAGATTTAGTAGTGGCTGAAAAGAAACTGAGCTATTTATCCTTGACACAGAAAGACTTCAGGGATTATTGGGACTTGGCAAGGGCCAGGGGCTGGGAGACAGAAAAATGGATCTAACACTAGATTATTAGGTTAGATATAAACTTGTGAGTTTAAGCCTAGGCTTAGAATCCTGAGTCCATTTCTAGTTTCAAAATCTCAAGTTACTTTTTGAGTCATTTAAAAAGAAACAAAAGAAAATGATTTATTTCTCTCTTTTTGGGCTTAACCTTTGATACGTGCTTTACCAAGGAAAGCCTGTTTCTATCAGCCTGCAGTTCTTAATCACTTTCAAACCACAGTTAAAACCATAGCTATTTTCTCTGTAACTTCTCCAGATCGTTGTTAAAAGTTAATCTCTGAGAAACACTCAGAGAGCAAGCTCATCTTCAGACATTCCTGAGGTTCAAAGATAGCAAAACCAAAAGCAGCTTCCATGAAACTGAGCTTAGTATTTGACTTCCTACGGTGTTACTAATTACCCCTGGGTGAAAACCCCTATCAGCCTTAGGATGTAACCTACCCTCTGTAAGCGTTAGGTCCTAAGCATTAGGTCCTAAGATAGTGCATACTGCTCATTTACATACCCAGCTCGATTCCTCATTACACTCTACTATGGTTTTATCCTGAGCCAATTCTCACAGATCTTTCCCTTCAAGTTTTTAAAGTATCATCCCAATGTCATCACGTGACAGTGAATAACCCAGTAAAGGATCACAGCACTGAGTCAAAGGATGCAAGTTGAAAGCCCTGTTGTAACATCACCTACTTATGCCATCTATGGGCAGCTGGAGAATCCCATGAAATTGCTGTTAATACAGCACCGTTTGAACATAAATTCTGAATTGATGCAATAAATACTAAGGCAGCCAGGTGCTCGTATGGTGAAAAAAAAAAGGAACTTATAACTATGCTCTGCTCATCTGCCTGAATTTTTGAGTTGGATGTTATGCTTGAATGTCAAAAACATGAACTCGATTCCTTCTCTACCCAGTCTATTCTGACATTCAGTAATGACCATATAAGCACATTTTAAACTTGGGACATGTGAGTTACACTCCACCAATCTCAACCATTATTTTGCCAGTATTCATTGCAGTGACACAGTTTCAGTTTTATGTTAACTTGGAGATAAGACACGTAACAAATCTGTCCTGGTTTCCTTACCTCTGAGACAAATAGCATTTAGCCACAATTCAGGGGAACCTAAAATACAACAAAACGTGAACAGGATAGGCCCTACATAGCACTTTTATCCAGGTCACATGAATTTCAACCCAACATAGATGGGTCAGTCTGGTTATTTCTAACAAAATCTCCACTGAGTATCTTTAATATTTTACATTTTCCTAAAGGCTAAAATCTAAAGACGAAGTTAAAAATACCCACAACCAGCCAGGTGTGATGGTGAACACCTGAAATCCCAGCACCCAGGAATCTGAGGCAGGATGGGAACCAAGGGTTTGAGACCAGCCTGGGCTACCCAGTGAGTTCAAAGGCCAGCCTGGTATATGGGGAACCATCTCTCTCTCACACACACTCACAACCTAGGGGTGCATCGATCCAATAGCCTCCAATTTTCAAATGTTCTCTGTAACATCAACTTGTCTTGACACAATACTGGGCTTAACCATTATCCAATCTGTGAAAAATGTGCAAGAACAGTGTTATGGTTTGGGTCTTGATGTCCCCCCAAAGCCTCATGCAGCCACGGGGGATGGCTCGTCAGAGGCGGCTCAATCTATAGTTAGTGGTTTATTGTCTAGGCCTGGGATTGGGGGTGTGAGCGCTGCACCTGCTCTCGGGCAGGCAACCTGCATACAATATAAAAGAGGAAAACAGGCTTCCTCTGGTCCTCCCTTGCTGCGTTTGCTATCGTCTGCTGCCGCGAATGGTTGCCCCTCTGCCATGTGCCACCCTGTGTTGGAGCCAGCCAATTTTGGACTGAAAACTCCTCAAACTGTGAGCTAAATAAATCTCTTTCCTTAATTTTGGGCATCAGGTATTTTGACTCAGCAGAGAGAATAGCAAGCACGCAGATATTTCTTACCAAACTGTAAGAAAATCCCATCACTTAAGACCTTTTCGTTCCCAGAGATAACATTAGGTCTAGCTAGAAGGTGCCTCAAGAAAGTTTTCTAAATGCACCAATAACTAAGCCTACAAATTAGCCTGAAACTGGAAATGCTTTTTGCCTAAATACAGGATAATTGTAGTAAAATATGATTCTACTCTCACATGTCAAAATATTAAGATACAAAATGGAAAAAAGAATTACCATGGTTTTGTAAGCGTATTTTAATTTTGAATTTTAACAATTCAAGTAAAAGCCAACTAGTTAACATAAATACAGAATGCACATAATTTATAGCCATGTACATAAATGCAAAACTCACGAATGGGCAAAAGTTATCAACTCGTTTGAAGTTCACTATTTAGGAATAACTTACATATCATCATTCTTCACATACACTGGGGTACACATTCAAAAGTCTGTTAACATAAAAGTAGAACTAGACTTTTTCAGTTTTTAAGAGTAGCAAAAAAAAAATCAGTGTACAGATTGATGGGAAATATAAACACAATGGAGAAGAGATTTGAATGAATAGAAAGCACACTGTATTTCATATATTAAAATTTCTTTCAACTTAAACCACTCAGAAATATGTATATTCTTAGGAATGTTGAAGTCCTGATCATACTATAGGAGAAAAGTTTGGCTGTTCTTTACCAGCCCCCAAGGGGTCCCTAGAATACTAAGTTTGAGCAGAAAAGCATGTAAACAATGAAAAGTAGTAGGCATGAAGGACTCTAGAAGAGGAAGGGATACACTGATTTCTAGAACTTTTTGAAGTTCAAATCAATACCTTTTCTGTGACTTAAAATGTATCTAAAAACGCCAAAATACTTATACTCCAGTGAAAGAGTAAACGTCCATTTCTCTAATAAGCCAAACTCTGCTGACCCTGACATCCACAGTGGGTATCAGGTTTTAGGGAACAGAAGGCTCTGCCATAGTTTCCAAGTTACAAATCCACTTGGGCCTCATCTAGTAAAGTTGGTTCTACAAAGTTACACATTGGGAATCATGAGAGAAGTTTGGGGGTAGTTTCCTCTCAGCTAAAAGCACTGTAGAACACAATCCCAAGGCTGGTGGCTCCTCCCATCTGGAACCATTTCTCAGTGTTACGGGCAGAAAAGTTTCATCTGCCACAAGGGCGTGCGGTATCTACTTCCTGAACCTGAGTTCAGTTCAGCTTTGTAAGGAAACTGTAACACAAATACACACCACTCTGGAGTGTGACTACCTCTCTATCAGAAATTTTTAAAGTTATCTGATAGCAAACAAATGTATACAACCTATAGTCCAATAGTTTTGAATATGCATTCTCTTCCTAAACAGACTGAAGTTTTAAAATCTTCAGAGAAATACTTGAGAGGCAAACGTTATATGTAGTTTTCTTTTTTGAACTGTCCTTGTCATTGTAAAGTACAGCAGACTGTGGGGGGTCGGGTGTGGGAAACAGTAAAATGGACTTCACTGCCCCTTTGCAGTTGTTGCACAAATAAAACCTGAAACTCTACAATCTCTCTTCCTTCCAGGACATACATAGTACTTTAAAAAAAGCTGAATACAATGCATTAAATGTCAACGTAAGCTTTACTTGCTAAATACAAACAGAAGGACACTTGTCATAAATTTGTTAAAACTAAGTAAGATGTTGCTTAGTTGCTGGTTTTTGTATCATTCATCATTTGTGGGGCACTGAGATCGTAAGAGTAGAGAGAGCGTGTCCTACATTCAACACAATTAATATGTATGGATCTTCACAAGGCAAATGGCGCACTGCATCAGGCAGTGTAAATGGCACCTGAAAAGGCAAACATTACAGACTGAGGCCTTCTCTACTGACTGAAGTTAGAAACTCCTGTTTTAGAAGGGTTCTTATTTTTTGGTATGTTCTCACAATAAACGCAAAGCTGAAATTTACCATAAAAGATACTAATAATAATTCCAAAGTTGTAATGACTAAATTTGCCTTTGGTCTCCAAACAGACTAGAATATTTTAAATTCCAACTAAGCACCTCAAAAACATCCAGTTATTGTTGATTACAAGGAAATCAAGGGGAAATGTAAGAGTGTATTTATTATGCTCATTGGTGACAGCAGAGAAAACTTGCAGGGCTTTTCCATTATGTTCTGGAAAATTACGCTGCTTTTCCATAATGTTGTGGCACTACACTAAACACAGAATACTTAACACATTTGAAGATATTCAAAAAACATCCAAAACCAGAAACCTGAAGAATGTTATAAACATACTGTTTCTGCCTAACACATGAACAGTGTTTTTTTTTTTAAGTCTTAGCATGAAATTCTCTCCTAAACCTCTTACCCTCAAAAAAGGCCACAAAGTGCATTCACAAAAAGTCAGTCATAAAATAAAGCTGTTGCACAAAATGTGAAGTTAAGGTATACTGAAATGAGTACCACGCTGGAGTTTAATTGCAGAAGTCTCGTACACCAGGACAGCATATCTATAAGCAAAGTCTCTTAAGAGTATTATAGCAAAAAAAAAAAAAAAAAAAAAAAAAGAGTATTATAGCAGACATCTTCATAAAGGCCATACAAATGACACATTTGAAGTATTAAAAGGTACAGATGACTCAACGGCAAAATTTAAAAACTACATCCTATTAGCACATTTAACCCAAATGAACCTGAATCTTTCTCTGATATACCAGTCAGGAAACTAGGTCAGAATAAATTTCTTTGTCAAAATCAGCTTGTTCATTTACAAGTCAATTAAGAATGCTGCCTCTGAGTCAGACAGCAGAGGGCCCCTCTTCTGTAATATTTATTCCGTCCCAGATAGTAACATCATGTTCAAAAAATCTATAAGGGTCAAACTGAAAATTATCATTTTCTCTACCAAATAAGTGTAATCTATTCTGACCTGGAAATAAATTCAGGTCCAAATTCTTAATGTGAGGCAAACGGAAAAATTCAGAAGCAGTAAATTTTTCTAATTTAAGTAAATGATACCTAGATATGACAGGTGATAATTCATGTTCAAAAACTAGTAAGTTACTGAAAGGACAAATGCATTCATTCATTTTCCATCGCATCAGAGAAGATACAAGGGCATGTTTAAGTCACTGAGATGGTCAAGAGTCAATACTTTATTGGTTAATGTTATATTCTTCAAAGTATTATGAGTTTTATATGGTAACAATTTCAAGTCCACATTATGCTAAACATCAAGCACCTGTTAGCTGAAGAGACTCAAACATTTTAATACACAAGATATTTAGACTACAGTTCCTTGGTTGTCAAAAATAGTGATTACTGGTGCCAGATACTTAAATTAGAATATTGTGCCAAGTCATCTCAGCAGGATGGGAATGCTGAGGGTCTACCGATTGTTGTTATCTCACAGTATTATAGGAACTGAAAGTCAGAAGTTATATATTAAGTTGATGTCAATACTACCTTTGGACAGCTACAGTACAGTATATATTTAAGGGTGGCTTTGTTTAGAAGATTGGAAAAATGCTCATGGAATAAACACTATTATCTCAGTGTCATAGGTCAATAAAACACAACTGTATCTGGTGGATGCGGTAGAGAAAATGGCAACTTTAACAAAGGAGTGCTTCCAAAGGCATTTCCTTTAGAGGTGGCTGTTTTTCCACATTACAGAAAGACTAAGTAATGTGGTGCAGCTATCTTAACCAAACTTCCATTTAGGCATAGTTATGGTGTACGTTCCCAACTACTATTCTTTCTGTCCACCGTGCTGGCTCCAATATTCCATGACCCACTGTAATCTCTTGGTTTTCCTTCTTTCACAGTGTGGCAGCCTGTGCTGCTATCCATTGAGCAGGTAGACCACCAGTTCATAGGTGGCCATCATAATGGCTGTGTTTGGAATCTGTCTCACCAAATGAGTGGTTAGACCGCGGTAGAGTGACCCATAACCTTCTTCCTGAACCACCAAAGACAGTGTCTGAAAAAAGGATCTGTATTTTGTTCCTTCTTCACGTAATCTTGTTCTTACAACTTCTGTTTAGGAAAGAAATAAAATCAATTTAAAAATTACTGATTTCTTTAAACTTTAATCATACTGAGTATATCACATTTGTTAGTATACAAGTAGCTCAGGATAAATGACTTTTAACATATAGCTTACTGAAAATAGTCATATTATAGTAACGGCAAATTTCTAATACAGCCAGTATTACATACAATTGTAATTAAGATAAACACAAGGGAAAATAGACGTGATAAGGAGAAAGGAACGAAGATGCAGGGATAAGTATATTAAAGATGAACACGGAGGGACACAGTGACAGAAAAGATTTTTTAAAACAGCAAACAGTACAAAGGAAATGTTATTGATGTGCTCATAGCAGTCCACACATACTAACATAAAACAACATGTGGACAAAGAAGTTGATGACGTCTAGGACACTAGCTGCCAGGGACAAAGCCAAGGCTGAGAATCAACTAAGGAAATATCATAACCGTTTAATAGATGAATAGATCAAGATCAGCCCAATTTACCTTCAGTTTAAATGTTAAGAAATTGAGCTGGGGATAAAGGCTCAGTGGTAGAGTGCTTGCCTAACATATATGAAGCCCTGTGTTTAATGTAGAACACAAGTGCTGAGAGAGACAGAGAGAGAGAGACAGAAACAGAGAGAGACAGAGAGAGAAAGAAATTACTGAGAGGTTTTAGCCATTTAGGAGCACAGGCTGACATAAAAAAAAAAGTTTTCTATGTAAGAATTAACTGTTCTTTATCCGTTCATTCTCAGTTTTTCCCCTAACAAAGTACCCCTTTTGATCCTAGCAGCCCGTAGCAAATGCAAACAAACTTTTATTGGAAATTTCCTATTCTCTTTCTTTTTCTATATATAAATATATTTTTTGGTCTTTTTGAGACAAAGTTTCACTTTGCAATTTAGGCTGGCCTTGAGCTCACTTGTATCCCAGGTTGACCTAGAACTCACAATGATCCTCCTGCCTCAGCCTCCCAAGTGCTGGGATTACAGGTGTGCGCTATCACACCCAGCTTCCATTCCATTTTAAAAGTCCGTGCCATTTATAACTACAAAATTTTATCAATAGTACCTCTTCTGGTAACATCATGTCACTTACTCACATTAAAAGAAAAGCAAAATCATACCAAAAAAAATCTTAAGGTTATAGTTTAAAAAAGCTACCAAGCCGGGCGTGGTGGCACATGTCCCCAGCACTCAGGAGGCTGAGGCAGGGGGATCACTGCAAATTTAAGACCAGTCTGGGCTACAAAGTGAGCTCAAGGCCAGCCTGAACTGCATAGTAAGACTATCTCAAAAAGACAAAGAAAGAGAAAAGCTACCAAAAACCTTTTAGCATGTAAGTTTTTAAATGATTTCTTCAGTTACTGAGAGACTAGTAATAAAAAATTTACTGAAATATATTATTAATATATAATTTGTCAAAATGAAATAAAATAGCTTGGTCTTTAGGATTATAGACTTTATATTAGGTGATTTTTTTTTTTTTTTTTTTTTGCGGTACTGGGGATCGAACTCAGGACCCTGTGCTTGCTAGGCAAGCGCTTATTCCACTGAGCTATATCCCCAGCCCCTAGACTTTATATTAGGGCTCAACTGTTAGTTGAGCAATTTACTTATTTTTTACATTTTTTCCCTCAGTTTTTCATCTGAAAATGAGAACAATTCTGGTTATGTTCTAGTATAGTTAGAAAAGATGAAATATTTTGGAAGATTTTATGAAGATTAGCAATGATTTAGTACATAAAGTATTTATTATAGTAGCATATACATTTACATAAATTTTTCAAAAATAGAAACTTGGTCCAAAGGACAACTAGCTAGCGTTAAGTTAAGCTGGAATTTAACTCTAGGGTTAGAAGCTGTCAATCGGACTGCAGAGCTCATGTTTGGTTGCTACTGTGCTGCGTGATAGCATATACTGACCTCTTTATCCAGCCTTGCTTGTTACTTGCATTAAAATCCCATTATAAACTCCCAACAACTGTGACTTACCATGTTGGAATTAAGTAAAATTACACAAACTGTGAACAGCAGGACATCAGCTAGGATGGGAAAGTGTTTCTGTATCACAAAATTTGCTCATATAGATCTGCTTTTCTTACCATGTGGATATGCTATAGTTGTGGCACAAGTTTTTGAGGTGGCAGCAGCAAGCATCATTCCCACAAAATCCGATGCTTCTTTCACAGATTCTTCCCCACTTTCCATCATGGATGTAGTCTTACAATCCAGTAATTTTTGCTTTATACTTTCATAAATAACAAAATGGATAACAGTCTCTGATATGCCAGCATAGGAAGCAGACATGCCCCTGTAAAATCCTTTAAGTCCGTCTGTCTGATACACTTTACGGATACATTCAAAAGCACCCATTTGCTTTTCCCCACGGTTCCTAAAGAGCAAAAGGGAAAATGTTATTGATATTAAATGCTGTAAGATTTTGAGCCAATAAATTTTTAAAAATATGCCACTCTAATAAAACATGGTCCTCTTTAACTCATGAAGTAAAATCAAAACTTTTATTTTAAATATATATATATATATATTTTTTTTTGAGACAGGGTCTCGCTTTGTAGTACAGGCTGGCCTTGAAATCTGAGGGATCCTTCTGCCTCAGCCTCTTGAGTACTGTGATTACAGGTGTGTGCCACCACACCTGCTGAACTCAGAATTTTAAAACACTGATTTTAAGATTCCTTATTCTTCATCCCAAATCTGTCAAACGTTGGATAACATGTAAGCAGTTTATTTCACTGAGAGCTAAATACGCTACAGTGATTCTTTGGTTTCATAACCTCCTAAGTGGGATCAGGCGGCAGGGCTAACCAACAGATTCCTTTCAGAACTCTGTATTCTGGCTGGAGCTCAAGGTAAAAACAAAGTATGAAAACACCTTCACAATGTACTAATTCTAGTTCTAAGTAAGTTAAATTTCTTGTGCATTTAATAACATGAAAACAATGATGGACACACTGATTAGGATAGTACACAATAAAGCAAGAAAATGACTAACTGAATTTCACGGAGCCTGGGGAGTTCTTCCCGTTCTACCTAGATCCTCCCTCAACAGTGACTGGGTGAACAGAACCCAAGGTCTCTCTGATCATGTAAAGGCAGTGGTCACACCAGCACACTGACCAGCAGTGAATGAGTACCTGTACCATTACCAAGTGTTCCTTTAGTATTATTCCCACTGCAACTTCCTTAGTGCTACGTAATGGTACAGGAGTGACTATTTAAGAGTACAAATCTACCCTAACACTTGTGATTTCTCTTTGAGAATGTTTCCTGTAAAGAGATGAGTTTAAATGCTGCCCAAAGCAAAAGAAATAGAAAATATACCTGTTTATAAATTATATCTAACCTGCTTCTGACATAACCAACTGAAGCCACAATTAAAAGCCCCACCTAGTAATTTATAGTTTCCTCCAATTTTATCAACTAATGATTTTCTTTAGACACTGAATACCTGTGCAGTGTAATGATCCCTGTTAACCAACTGTAACTATTTTCTGACATTAGAGATCTTAACAAGAAAGGCAAAAGCCTACACAGGTAAACACACCAGCGCTATGCTTGGTATTCATGCCATGGTTTTACAATAGTAGAATGTAGACTAGCATGTCATACTTAACTCTTGGGTTAAGTTTTATCAATCCTTACTTTTTAGATTTTTGGCTTTAAGAAATAAATTTTGAGTTTTACCATAATACCTAAGATTTCATTAAAAGGACAAATCTAGATGAAACAATTAGATATTTCAAATCTCCAAACAGCATATAGTTCAACTTACAAATTTTGGAAAAGGTACTTGATTAGGCATTATCTTAGTTACTTTTCTTTCATTGCTGAGATAAAATACCTGACACCCCAAATTAAGGATGGAAAGGTTTATTTAGCTCACAGTTTGTGGAGGTTTTAGTCTATAATCAGCTGGCTCTAAGGCAGTGTGGCATGGCACAGGGGCAACACTTCACAGCAGCAGAGCAGAGCAAAAGCAGCAAGAACAAAAGGGAAAAACCAGTCTCTTTCCCTCCCCTTATACTATGAACAGGCTACTCCCGCCCAGGAGGCACATAGCACTCACACCATCTCCACACCCTCCTCTTGCACAAGCTCCCTATGAATACAGAGTAAGGCCCCTGCTCACCCCCCACCAGTCCCCTTAGTTAACCTTCTAGACTTCTCAAGTTGACATAATAATTAACACCCTACAGCAGTATGGGCGTGTCCTTTCCATCTCAGGAATGTAGAGCTGCTGAGTTACTTAGTTAAGCTTCCAGACTCAAGTTGACACAATGTATCGGCCAAACAATGTATCAGCTATTATAGGCATAATTGTTAATGATCTTCCAGATCAGTTTTATTTACAGCCTAAAGGATATAACAATACTTATCAAACCTAACAATACAAAAATGGTAGAAACATGTATATTGAGCCTACTCCAGATTTAAAGCCTAAGAGAGTGCTGATCCATTGACATTATTACTATTACTATTGCTGCAATGCTTCTGGTTTTCTCAGTTCCCAGAATATACCTAAAATCCTACATTTCTGGTCCTCTAAGGTTTCCAACAGTCCTCTGCTTAAAAAGGGCTCACAAACCATTCTCGATACATTCCATTTCAAGTTGGTCCCTATCGATTCCACAGTTTAGAATGAATGAATCTTACTCTTGTGAAGTTGAGGTAAAAGATGAAATACATACAGAGACAGACACACACACAGGGCTATCTGCAGCCCAAGGCTCTCTATACCTGAGGTCAACGGACTTGAGCAATGATTCTCAAAGATTCACTCTAGACTAGCTGATCATATGACTTATTTCGCTGTTAGGAGGCCAATTATAAGAACTCATATACAGCAAAGAGTACTTGCTGGGCTGGATTAATATACTATGCCTCTCCAAAAATTTTGTGTTCAGAGGTGGGGCTTTTGGAAGGTGACTGGATCATGAGGGTGCTAGTCTCATTAAGGCTCAATCAAATTCATAGCTGAATGGGCCACTTGGAGGAAGCGGGACACTAGAGGGTGTGAATCTATCACTTTTTTTTTTTTTTGGCAGTACTGGGGATCGAACTCAGGACCCTGCGCTTGCTAGGCAGACGCTTATTCCACTGAGCTATATCCCCAGCCCCCAGAGGGTGTGCATCTGAAGGGTAAAGTTTACCACCCTTTCCTCCTTCACTGGTTCCTTCCAACCCTTCTACTTCCTGGCTGCCATAGGGTGAGTAGCCTTCCTTTTCATGCTGCTTCTGCCTTGCAGCCAGAAAACTATGGACTAAAACTTTTCAAAGTGAGCCAAAATAAACCTCTTCTCCTTTAAGTTGTGTATGTCGAGGTATTTTGTCCTAGCAATGAAAAGATAACTTAGAGACTTCTTCCATTCTGTTAAAAAACAACATGCAGCCAAGCACAGCAGTGCATTCCTATAATCCCAGCCACTTGTGAAGGCAACACAGAAACATCCAAGGGTAGCCTGGGCAACATGGTGAGACCCTACCTCAAAATAAAAACTCAAAAACATAGCAATACATAATACACATTTTTTCATTTAGAAAGTTTCATTGTGTCAACCATTACCACTTCTGCTTCTAATGGCAGACCCAAGTTTCAACATGAAATAAAACAAGATAAATTTATCAGCAAAAGAAGAGAAAACAATGGTGAGATACTAGGCATTGAAATTTTACTGATATAAATTTATAGAAATTTAATGAAATCCACTTTCAAGTTTCACGTACCTTGCATCAAGCTGTAACCGAGTCTTTATAAGCCAAATAGGGTTGGTTGCAGTGATTGCAGTGAAACCTAAACAAACATATTTAAAATGAACTTCGGTAAAGGTAATGCACACACTATCAGTTTTACGGTTCTTTAAATTATATCAATCTATATTAAAGAAAATGTAAATATTTAAACTATTGCTATATGCTTCACATTTTCATTTTACAAATCTATATTTGTCTTTATTTTCTACCCACATAAATTCTCAAATTCTGACTTTAATTAAAGGATGCTTTTAAGAGTAAAATCTGATTGCATACAAAGTCTCTCCCAACCTATTAGAATATCCTCCAGGGTGATCTCTACTCCCTAAACTGAATTAAAAAAAAAAAAAAAAAAACCTGTTTCCAGGAACAGACAGACAGAAATCCTCTGTATTTTAAGGCTAAAAAAAAGCATGTACTCTATAGCAGCGGCTTGGTGATACGATTCATGTCACAGATCACAATATTAAAAATGAATTCTACATAAATGGTGGTGTTTACTAAGATTTTGATCTGTATAGTACAGAAGACTTGTTGGGCCCCATGAATACTTATCTATAAACAAATTTACTAATACTATTAAAGTAACGGTGTCACAGAGGTAAGGTTTTTGTTAAAGTTAATAGGACACATCTACTTTTTATCCACTTGAACATGTACAAGAACTCAAAAGATCGAAACATTACAAACTGGAATGTCCCTCTCACTTTTACAGATAATGAAGAAAGTAAGTCAGAGTAGATAGAAGGTAGTTACCATTTACTTTTAAGACTAAAGTGTTGTGCAGTAACTATTATTACAGGAGGGTAGTCAGCCAAGATGGCTCAATTCCAGGTAGTACATTAGGGTCTCTGGAGCAGTACAATGCTAGGCTTATGTGTATCTTTTACTTCCCATCTTCCTACTATTGGAAAAACAGCAGAACACAAAATGCAATCTTGATGATGGGAACTTACTGTATGAGACTGCTTCACCTACACAAAACAGGGTTTTCACACTTTGCTTTTACATTTAAGATTGGTTATGCAAATTTCATAGAATTTCTTATATCAAGCTACTTTTATTCATCTAGCCTTTAAATTCAATTGAAAACTTCCATGCAGAAATATCTAAGGATCTTAACTGTTTTAATATTCTCTACAACATATTAGCAAGTCAATCAACATTATTTTGAGAAAGATGTACTCTAATTAGATTTAATGTAAGTACTTTCAAGAATAAAATTGCTGTGATGTCCTTAGGAATACAATGGTACCTCAGTTCACAAACTTAATTCATTCCATGATTCTGGGAAGGATGGCCATAGTCATGTTTGGCACTCAATGCAGAGTGCAAACAAACAAAATTTTGACAAACCCTTCTGTTTGTGAACCAAAGCATTTGTGAACTGAGGTGCCACTGTATTTTGTTTTTAAAATACGTAATGTGGAACTGAACAGTTACTTTCTAAAGGCTTTCAGAGTTACTCTATGTATAAAAAAACAATTTTACAAAACTAATTTGGTCTCTTTAAGTTCTTTCCTCCTGTATGATGTCAGATAATTAACTCAAAATTTACTTCTTTAACACACTGTTTTAACACTGTAGAAATAGACATGTTACACAAAGGGCTATTTCAATTAAACCTACTTAGCAAGCAAGATAAATGGAATTTTGTTTTAGTAACTCATTTCATACTTTTATAAAAATTATATAGCCTCCATTTATCTTAAGTGCTTTTAACACTACATATATAAATGTAAAACTAGAATAGGCCCAATACTTCAGAAGCATCAGTTAGTATTAAAATAATAAAAATTTAAAGTGATGACAGGTTGCCAGGAATATCTTTTTCAATGAGTCTTTTCATATATACTAGTAAAAAGGAGAGGAAAAAAAAACATGGAACTATCAGACTAGTTTAAATAGTTCCTGGCCTGGCCTGGTTTAACTGAGAACAAAGTTGCACAATATTTTTTCTTCTTCTTTGGAATCTCATTTTTCTAAGTGAAAAAGTTAAAGATACTCAAATTAAATTTTAAAGGAGACATCAATACTCTGGTCAAATCCCAACTTAATGATTCTCATTTTTAAAATATGAATCTTTTACTTGAGACAGAGTCTCAGTATGCAGTTCAGGCTGGCCTTGAGCTCACTTTGTAGACCAGGCTGGCCTCGAGCTTGCAATGATTCTCCTATCTCAGCCTCCCGAGTGCTGGGATTATAGGCATGCGCCATCACACTCGGCTAGAATCTTTTTATTTCTTATATACAATACGTATTTGTATTGTGAGATTAAGGACTTAAAGAATTTATATCCAACAAAATATTTTGTATTGTTCACAATAATTTCTAATAATCATTTTGTTCGACTTTTAAAGAGAGTTTGTTTTTATAAAGCCTATAATTGGAAATCTTTAAAAACAGCTTATTGAAGTAAAAAATTTCATTCATTATACTTCAATGAAAAGATGAGCATCGAAGTTTCTTTCTTTTTAAATAAAAATTCTATTCTAACAATGTAAAGTTGGTACCCAAGTTTCTCCCTGTAATACTATTCCAGTAAGTCACAATTCCTCAATTCTAACTGGGAAAAAACCATATATATATATATGTATATGCAATACATTTTTAAATAAGTAGTGATAAAATGTTTAAATACTCAAAAAATCATAATTTTAAATTATTCTGAGGGCATATTAATTAAAGGTATCAAAAAACAAACAGCAGGTATTTCTCACTTAACTAAAACACATTTCCAAGTACAAGTAACCTATTTAACAGAGGTTACACTAAAATTTAGGTGAGAGAATGTTGTGATCTTATTCCTTGTAACTGCTATTATCAGTAAGCTCTGCTTATTATAATTGTCTCAATTCTCCCAGTAATTATAGCATTCTTAATAAAGACATCAGTCTAATGGCCAACAAAATGTGAGGTGGACAAAGAGGGTAGGTAGGCATAACCCATAGGTTTTTAACTACTTGTCCTTCAGCAGTTCAAACTCTGGTCAGTCCTTGAGTTTTACTCTATCTCTTTCTCTTAACCAAAAAATAAATTAATATACTTAAGACATTATTAGGCTAATTAAATGTAGAAATATATAATCTATTAACTCAAGAAGTGGAAATGGGAAAAATCCCCAAAATTTACCATTAACTTGAATTACACTCCATGGCAATTTGAGGCTGGCCAAAGCAAAACCTGCCTTCACTCTACTAAGACAAGCACAAAGATACTGAGAATGGTGCTCCTGAAATTTAGACACTGCCTATTCCTTTCTTTTTTCTTTTTTGCATTTTAGCTTTAAGACATTTGACAATATGCTAACATATTAATTACTTGCACTGTTAGTACTGTTAGTAGTGTGGTTAGTGTTTCATTAAAAAGCTTTAAAATTTTTTAAAATGCAATTTTAAAAGTTTTTCTTCATATAACTCTATTTGATAGTGTAAGTCATTCAAAACCAGATAAACAGAAAATTCCTAATAAAGTTCCTTGCTGAAAATGTTTACTTCATTAAGTGAGTGATACCTGTAGAATTGCATTTTTCAGTACTTTTTAATTTTTCTAAGAACAAAACCCGTATCAACCAAGAAAAACATATGCAGAGACTTGTTAACACTATTTTCAAAGTTAATTAAAACTAAAACAGCTAAGATCTCGTACACTGTACCCTCAATTTATTTGCTAAGAACTAATGCTATTAAATATATTTGCAAAAGAATAGAAAGCCAATTATCAACAGACTAGACAGGAAAGCACTATTATTAGATTTTTAAATATGTTAGCTAAGCAAAGAGAGCTACTACTTCATCTAAAAGCTGTTGAACTACAGTATGGTACCATTTACAACTATACATATATATCAAATCCTTTGGAGGTCAAGGCTGTTATGGCCAAATTAAAGACCCCAGGCTTACATGATGACTGAAAAGTACCCATTCTTCCTTCTAGAAAGGATTACAAAGGGATCAGAATTAATTTTTATAAAATAATAATACACACACAAATTCAGGAAATAAAAATTCACTTCCCGCCTTCTATTCATTCCACAGCTACTATAAAATCCCAGGGTGTGTTTCTTATACTAGAGGCTGCAAGAGATGCTCAGATCAGTACTCACGAGGTTTAAGTTAGTCCATATTTCTACAGGAAGTGACCTGCGGATGGGGAGCATGAGATGACACGATCTCACTCTTTTCTCGGGAGAAATGTACAGTAAATGCCTAAAATAGACACAGGCTTTTCTGTATCATAACAACAAGCAGTGACCTCATCAGAAACATGTGTACAAACTGAATCCCATTGGAAGGATTTGAGAAATATTTACTGTGAGATCTAACTTCTGTGAAAATTTTAAGTTAAAAAAAGAGAAAGGAATATTAGAATGGGCTTTTTAAAAAAAAAAATGCACCGAGTACTGAAAATCCCACCATCTCCAGGAGTTTGAGTCCAAATACTTACCCAAACCAAGATCAATTTTATCTTAAAGAAAAAATGCTAACCTTGTCAGAGGGTCTAAAAAATTCTCTAAAAACAAAATATTTAGAGAAGATTGTCATATCCTATTTTCCTACCATTATTATCTTTCATGGTCAAAGAGCTGAAAACACAATTTTCTATCCATTAACACACCTGTCTAAAGACAGGCTTCGTGGCACACACCTGTAATCCTGGAACTCAGGAAGGCTCAGGCAGAAGACTGCAAGTCTGAAATCAGACTGGACTATGCAGTGAGTTCAAGGCCAGAGTGGACTACATAACAAGTCCCTGTCTCAAAAAACCAAACTGAACCCAAACAAAACGAAACAAAAAACCCCAACAGAATATTCAAGTTATCTTCATTTTGGAACTATTTATAAATTTTAAAATAAAGTACATGTTTTTACCATAGAATCTTTCACTTTTTGCACTCTAGCCAGTAATACTGTACATCCATATTTATTGAATATTTTGGATTATTTTGTACTTAAATCTTTTATAGTCTACAAAACAGAAAACAGGAAGAATATTTATACGTAAAGCATCTGTCCAACCACTCATCTGGCTGAATAAACTGCCATGGATAATCTGCATAAAAAAATTTTATACATGAAGACAAAATCTGTATTTAATGAGTAAAATTTTAATAATAAACTGTAAATCAAACAGAAAAATATATTTTGAAAAATAAATGTACCCTATAAACAATATTAGGTATGTGGAAAGTATTAAATGACATTATTGATATATTAAAAATTGAGCACTAACTGTATGAATATGTAATAATGAATCTCAGAATTCATTTCCTTTATAATGTTGTACATAAAAGAGTATGTATATGCCAGATAAAATCTTAAAAAGTGGGAATGACTATAATGAAAGAAACAACCTAACTTCTTTCTATCTGTAGCTGTGCCTACGTGTATACAAACAGTATTCAAGTTCATTTAAACAAAACAGAAACAAAACAGATAGTAGCTAGGGTAAATTTAGTCTGATAAATGTTACATGCAGAAAAAAAAACAGGTAAAACATAAAAAATGTGATTATCTTCATAACTGGAAAAATGTTTTAATGCAGGAAAGTTTATAGCTACATCTTAGAAACTTTTACTACATTCTTACATTATTATAACACTATAACATAACATGAAAAAAGACCCACTTTAACTCTTTTAATAAATGAAGTTTTTATATCTAAATTAAAGTGAGCTGATGAAGACAAAATGCAAAATGAGACTGAACTGAGGTTACTTGGAATATAAATTGCACACCTGGGCACCTTACTAAATCTTGAATATGCATGCTAGCTGATGTGGCAAAATCTCCTAGGTACTATCACTGATTGTTTATTTCAGTGCACTTTTAATAATAAGTGACAAGGTTAGCATTTTTTTCTTGAATAGCCAGTTAAAAATTATTATGTAATTTTTCACATGACTAAGTATTTCATACCCACAAAACATTCATATTTAAGACCTCTAAAAATGATCGTGAAGAAAACCCAGAACAATCTGGTCTGGATTAAAAATGAAGGGGTAAAAAGCTCCCTTAATGAGCCTGTACCGGACCATTCAGTTTCAACAGCATGTATAAAAACACTGCAAAGCTAAGCGTTAAAGTCTCATGAATAATGCAAGAAAGCTCTGAAAGTGTCATTCTCAGAACAATGTAACTGCAAACAAATGGAAATATTTTCAAATTACACAATAAGTGTATAGTGCAATAACCTCTAAACAGGCATAAAGCTATCAATTTAGCGAACTTCAAGGAATTCAAGTTGGAAACACTGTCAATGTATAGAGAAAAACCTGAGTATTTGTACACATTTAAAAAAAAGTACAAAATGACAACTCTGAATTTCTTTGTAATATGATAAATTCTGATGAGATTATCTAATAAGATGTTCTGATCAAAATTAAGATACTGTGTGGACCTCTAAGTTTACAATTCTGAATATGTAATATTCTCAACATAAAGCAACTGCCTAGACACTTTCTTGATTTCAGTTTTTTAAAGTAAGTAACACTGACATTTCTTTATAATTTACTGAGGGTAGAAAACCACAATCATAAACATTGGTAATATGGAAATATATTCTTAAAAATCCTAAGGCAGTGTTTACTAGGTTTGTTATTGCTATCAACTTGTACCTTCCCACACACTCAAGTTTTAAGGGGGGAAATCATATCCAATTTAATATCTGTAAAAATACATTAAAAATAATTCTAGTTATCTACATAATCTCTACCACACTAAATAAAAGGACTAGTTCTCAAAACCCTAGTTCATCCAGATCAACCTACTCTATGGATTAAGCTAACAGAGGCTCACTTACATTACCTAATCTGCCCAAGGTTTTCTTATTGGTAAATCAAAGTATCCACTATCTTTAATGTTGTCCCTTCCCCTCCAGCTTTGTAATATCAATGAGTCAGTCAAAAACTGTTAAATACAAAAAGCTTTGAAAACAATTTGTAAGGTATGCACTGTAAGTATTATATATAGTAAAGACTTTCAATCTTTCAGAAACTGGGTGTTTAAAATTGATCCAATTTATTTGTAAGTAGAAAATGGTTATGTTTAAGACATTTATCATTAAGCACATAACAGACATTAAATTTGTTCATCAATAACTGATCAAAGCAGCTAGTTCACTTTATAAAGTCATAGCATAATTTGGACACGTGAGATATGGTAAAGTATGTAAAAACATCTCAGAAAGTTAAGGGAATTTTCAGTTGACAACTAAAATTCTTGGCTTTGTCCAGCATGCATGGTTAGTAAATGATTCCAGAACCAGACTGGTGAAACCAATCTCTCATAGTTTAAGGTAGTGCACAGACCTGGGACTAGTTTTATTTCAGAGTCTCATATATTTATTAAAGAGGGCAGAAGGTTTTCTGAAGCATTTCTGTAACAAGCATGTACACAAAGCCAGTGTCTAAAATTAAGGTGCTATCATCTAGTCATTCATATGGAATAAACATACTTTTAAAAATACACACATTACTGGTTATCGATAACACAGCACTCACAAAAATTTCAGCACTTGAGCACAGGACAAAATGAATACTTTACCAAGAACTGCTGGCACATTTCAGACAGAAGCCAAAACATGCAGCAAAAAGGGAAAAGGCACTAACAGAAACTGAGGAGAGAAAAGTAAATTACAGGTCTGTAACTTACAGTGTAATTACAGTTGGATTCTTAAAGTTGTTAAACATAATTACTAAATATTCAGTGGACTGCACAAGGCAATCTCAACTTTGCATTCTCTGGAGCCTATCACTTACAACTCCTAGTTACAAAAATGCTAACTGATGACAAACTTTACATATACGGTATCTAACTAAATTTGTTTTATGTAAGTATAAAAATCACCTTTGCAGACGTTAATGAAAAGCACACTAGTCACCTTAACTTTTTAATATAAACTCAAAACAGCGTGACATTAAGTCTTCAGGCTTCACAAATGGTTTCATTTTTTTGAATCATACTTTCATACCTGCCATTGCAGCTGAAATCATGTGAACCTGGGTAGAATCAGGATCAAATACACCATTCAATTGTTCCTTGCAGTTGGAGTAAGCAGCAAAGTATAGTGCTCTAAATGAAAGAATTAAATTTATCAATAAGCATGTTCTCTAATTCATAAAAGTGAATGTAAAGTCATCTTCCTAATTTTAGAATAAAGTCATCTAAAATCATAGTCTTGGCTAGACTCTCATATAATAGCCAGGCTGCCATGTAATTTATATCTGCTTCCCACAAATACCCTCAACTGCTTTTTGTATCAACTCATTAAAAAACAACAAACTCAAACACAAAGCTCCTAGCATCCATCCTCAAACAAACCAATCCCTGTACAGTACTTTGATAGCAACTTAGCAATGGACAAAAGTTTTGATGACTGGAAACCCCATGAGTGAGTAAGGCTGTAAAGCCTGTGCAGTGCCAGGCTAAAGCGGTATATGCCTAAGTCAGTAAGCAGCTTATGAGCACTTCAATAGTATTTTAGTGGGGAAAGGAGGGTAGAGCTGGTCCAGTTAATCACAGTATACGTTACACTACGAGACACCATGGTATATTATAATCTCTATTACACAGAGTAATTCACAGTTTTGTTTTGTTTTGCCACTGGGGATTGTGCGCTGAGCACGTACTCTTACTGAGCTACACCTCCCAGCCCCACAGCACTCTTAAATAGATACAGTAATCCTCACAAACGATTAGGATATGTTTTCTAATGTCTGTAAACCTTCTATTAGATCTGTAAATATTTTTCCTGTTAACGTATTATCACTTCATGCATTCCCTCTACCAGCTATTTAACTTCCGAGGCTCTCCATGATTTTCTTGCTATATGAAATATTTTGTTATTTCTCAACAATTACTTGTCCAAAAGGGACAAAGTACAATACAAATGAGGGAAGTTTCACTATCATCTTAATGTGCCTGGGAAAAAACTTTTATGAGAATTTCATTCCACTTTACGAGAAAGAAAAAACAGGATACATTTGATGCCACACTGTGAAGAATAAAAACACGTTCCAGAAAGGAGAAAATAGGCACGGAATATAAAAAAGCAATTCAGAGACACACAATGTCAAATCATAAGAAAAAGGGCATAGTTGTAGCAAACATTCAACAAACACCATTAAAGCAGCCACAAACCAGTTTTAGTTAATTTTGGTATTAAGTAGTCAGATAGTAGCCAACACTGGTAAAAGTGTGGATAGAGAGTAACTATTTGAGTATAAAAACATCATACGCCTTTTTAGAGGGTAGACTCTTCTCTAGTTTAAATGTGCCCATGTTCTTTTATTCACAAATTCTACTCCAGGTAACCATCCCAGAAGACTATATGTACTTAAGAACTCAAAGGTAACAGTTTAGGTATGCTCACAAAACTACTGTTGTTTTTTTACAGTAAAAAATCTGAAAAATATCAATGAGGGAATACTTAATTATGGGACAGTAACACCAACCAATTGAAAATCACCCCACATATCATGGAAGGAGATACAAGACAAATTATACTAAATATTTAGTATGATACAATTTATATAAATGATAATAATAAATATAAGTAATTTTTAATGTGTATGATAACCCAGGAAAATTATGGTGAGGCTACACATGCAACTGTTTAATATCTAAAGAGTATGTTGAAAGATACATGGGGTAAGACACAGTGTATTTAAGGCAGAAAGCCAAACTTTATGCTATATACTTTTTATGTTATTAGGATGCAAAATGTATGTATGTATGTATGTACCTATCCATCTATCTGGGGTTGAACCCAGGGCCTTCACACTGAGCCACATTTCCACCCTTTCTTAAAAATGTTTTAATTTGAGACAGGATGTCAGTTGCTCAGTTACCCAGGCTAGGCTCAAACTTGCCATCCTCCTACATCAGCCTTCCAGAGTGCTGGACAATTTCTTAAACAAAGAAAAGAGTATATAAAAATCTGAAACTCAGTAACAACACATATACATGGTACATGGTATGGATACAGACAGCTGGGTATCCACGTTCACTCTAAATATGAAACTGATAAGAGTTTTATCATGGAAGAGCTTAATCTATGATAAAACAGTATCACAAAAATGGCAAAGAAATGTTTTCAAGTCTTTTTGGCTACTTTCATAGGAAATGGAACTTTTCTGTTTTAGAATTCTAGTCCTATTTGTTCCTGCTGAATTCTTTTTTATTATTAATTCTTTATTTGTTCTTTGCATTTTGAACTCGGTGCAAAAACTGCTTCACATGATGGAGCTCCTCTGCACCTCTGCCTGGAACAACCTGCTCATCTCTTCAGGCGGTTACTGTTAGAACACACTGGTGCTTCCCCACCGTGAGTCTCTCCAGCATCTCCTTCCTCGAGCTTCCTTTGCTACGGCAGGTGCCGTGGGCCTCTCTTCCTGACCTCTACTGTGGCACAGGCTGTCATTAGTTTAGGCTTCTTGCCCTTTGTCTAAGCCTATCCTAAGACACATCTCTCTCTCTAGCTCTTTGGTTCACTTTTCCATCTTGTTTCTTTGAAATTTAACTTCTCTGTGGAGAGCCAGAAAGAAGCACTATTTTCAGGTAGAGGACAAAGTGGGACAGCTATGTGAGGCAGAAAAGACGAGATACATATCCTAAATATTACGCCTTTAGCTCAAAGGAAAGTTCTCCTTTAAAAAAGACTTTTTTCATAAAAACAAAAGTTAGGATGTAAGAGCTGGTTTAGTTAAATTCATAAAACTACCAAACACCTATGTCAAAGTATTAGTAGTTTATTGCCTTAGCCCTGTGTAGATTTTCAAGTCCCCTCTCCTTAGCACAAAAATTCTAATCCCTGAAGTCAGAAATGTTCTCCTAGGCAGGCTCAATTCATAGCCACTACCTAAAAGGGAATTTATAGGTTTATTTTGCAAACATTATAGGTTTGTTTTGCTCTCAAAAATCTCAAATTCATACACAGAATTTTAAAATTTAAAACTTACCTATACAGTATTTTTTAAAACTTCTGTTATATCATATTGATTTAAGAACATTTCATTGCATTCGTATTACAATCATTCATTTCTAACAGTACTAAAATTGTTAAATCTCCAAAATATTCAGTATCCATTTCCTGCTACCTAACATTACTTCATAAATTTATTCTTTTTTCCTTTTTTCGGTTCTGGGAATTGAACTCAGGACCTTGTGCTTGTCAGGCAGGCCCATAAATTTGTTCCTGTTAGCATCTGAAATCTTTAAAAAGAAAATCAAGCCGGGCATGGTGGCACACATCTGAAGGCTGAGGCAAGGAAGAGCATTGCAAGTTTAAGACCAGCCTGGGCTACAAAGTGAGCTCAAGGCCAGACTGAAGTGCATAGTGAGACCCTGCCTCAAAAAGGCAAAAACAAAAAAATCAAATTTCAACTTTCCATAAACACTGAAACCTACATTTATAAATGCTAAGTACATACAAGGAATTAAATAAAGATGCCTGGAAACAAAGGTTGCCATAATTTTGCTTAACTTATGTGTATTTTTTTCTTACCTGGAAGGGGCCACCCCCACTATATTGGGGCCTAATCCTCTAAACAAGGAACGAGGCCCTTCTTTTTCCAAGATCACCCTGAAAGAGAAAAAAAATTTCAAAGAAATGTTCTTCAAAGTCTAGTACTTTATTTAGTTTACACAATTAAGATTAAGACAAAATCCCACATTTGAACTAGAACTTTATACTTTCCTAACCCTTTTCCTTACTTATAAAAATCTGCTTTATCATGACATAGCATAATTTGCTGGATACTGGTAACAGACTTTCTAGTGATAAAAGAGAATTCTGTTCAAACTCTTTTCTAAAAGGTTAAAGACATCACTATACAGATTTCTATACTAATTTTCATATGCTCATGCTATGGTTATCTCCAATCTCAGTTTTACTGTCTGTACCAGCAAATGCAATTTTCAGTCAGAAACATAATTCTTTCCTAGCCTGAGGTCTTTTACTTCATACTAAAGCGCATTCTTAGTACTGTAGTATCACATCATCCAATGAGTCCAGTGAAATAGTACAGCAAAAATGTATTGCCTTACCATTCTTTAGTACACTAGAATGGCTGGCTTATCATTTATTCTTCTGGTGAGTTAAAATTCACTATATTGAGAAACTGTATTGTTATAAAGAGGTCTTTACTTCTACACAGAGAAGAAAGAGAAAGCAAAGTGGATGGCCACTAACATTGAGAAATCTGTTGTCCAATTGTGGGGAAAAAGTTATACTGAAATAATTTAACAGAGTGGTTATACTGCACAAGCTAGTTATATATATCCTAGGCCCCCATGTTTTAGTATCAGAATGCTTTCTAAGAGGTAAGTTATCTAATAATGTGTCACAGGAAGGAAAAAAAAGAGATTGGAGAAGGGAGATATTTTTATTTCCCAGTTAATAGATGAGGTAGGCCAAAGGACTTTCAAACATCTGTACAGTTAAGAAAGGTCTCTCTGAGCATAACGGTTAAATATTTGAAAGGCATGAGCTGAGGGATCAGCCTTCTCACTATGAAGCTCAGTGTTGGTAGCTGACTTGAAAAGTAACTTCATCCATCCTAATTTCAGCAGTAAATAAGGACAAACAGTATCCCCTCCTTGGGCTACTACGAGGGTTAAATATATCAACTTAAAATAGGGCCTGAAAAACTTAGGAACTAAAATAGAGCCCAAGGGGGTTTTTAAAGTTCCTGTAGAGAAGAGAAAGCAAAACTATTAAAAACTAGAAGGAAAGAATGTATCACGGAAGTCAAAGGAAAGATTTTATGGAGACCTAATCAGTGGTTATTAATGTAAAAATCATGATATTACAATACTTTTTCTATTATTAATCATATTTAGATATTTATAATGATAGCATTTTCATTCAAAATTGTCAACAATTTATTCTACCTATTCAGGTGCTTAGGTAACCAAGTTTGAAAGAAGTGTGATGAAATCTTGGTAGTGAAGGTAAACACACTAGCTAAGTTTATTCTCTACAAAACAAACACTACTGAACTAAGTTCAAATAAATTAAGTCCAATTGAGCTGATAAAGCAGACACACAAGTTATGTAGTCATACATACAAGTTTGAACATGTAAAATCTGATTTCAGTAGTTCTGAAACTTCAAATAAAATTGTAAGTAAAGAAGCACACAAAAATATAAAAGTAAAAATTTTCAAACTATCAGAAAATGTCACCAGGTGTGGTGGCGCATGCCTGTAATCCCAGCACTTGGGAGGCTGAGGCAGGAGGATTGTGGCGAGTTGAGAGCAGCCTGGGCTACAAAGTGAGCTCAAGGCCAGACTCAACTGCATAGCAAGACCCTGTCTCAAAAAGACAAAAAAAAACCTCCCCAAAACCAAAAACCAAAACAAAACACAAAGTCAAACATCTACTGAATAGCATTTTAAAGTCAATACAATTCTGTTTCAAATTAGGTCCAGGTTTATATAAAAACCACAGACTGCAATTATTAAATGCAATTACTTGTGCAAGTACTTGGAAAACTAAAAACACAGAGTTAGCATTAATATCTCATTTCAAAAGTACATGAACAAATAATCCAAAATAAAACACCTATAGCAGTCTGGCACACCTGTAATCCCAGCACCCAGGAGGCTGAGGCAGAAGGACTGTTTCAAGTTTGAGACCAGCCTGGGCTACAAAGTGAGCTTAAGGCCAGCCTGAACTGCATAGCAAGACCTTGTCTCCAAAACACAAAACAAACAAACACACAAACAAAAATAAATAAAAACATCTGTAACAGCTTTAGAAATTTATTGGAGAAATACAGTATTCTAAATATATGTGACTTGGAAATAATATTACATTTTGCACTACCCATCTAATGATTCTATTCTATTTTGGATTATCACTTCTAATTACTTTATTCAGAGTAAACTCTGTCATTCAGTTTCTGAGAACCTTTTAAAATGGGGCAGAACATAAACAAACGTGGGAATCAATAGGGTAAACTAAAACAAAACAAGCAACAACAACAAACACCCCATGAATGTAGTGCTCTTACTTTAGGCAGTGGAGGGGTCCGGGAGACACAACTCTGTTAACACTGGCTCCAGCCATGGTGCTCAGCTGAACTTCAGAGATATAAAGTGTCACGGAAGACGACTGCAGCCGTGTTTTCACAACTTCCAGCGGACATGTCAGAACAGCTCCCACTGTGCCACCGCATCTACAAAGAAATGAGAAGAACACAACTTACCTCTTTAATCAGTGTGTTGGTACACAGGCCCAGAACTCTAACCTATGTGGTCACCTGAAGCTCTGCCAACTTACAACTTAAAACTTTTAATCATTTTAGAAGACTAGATACATTTTTAAAGTTTTACTTATTTGCATGTAATTGCATACATTTGTTAAAAAACAAGTTTAATAATATCTGGTGTACAAAAAATAATTAGCTTGTGAGAACCTTGACCATTGTTTTAGTATGTTCTATCTTTCAAATTTCTATCCTTTTAAAACTCAAGAAATGGTCCTGCCAGTGTAAGACTGAAATCACTGATAGCTAACTGTTTTTACCTGTAAGTTATTCTGGAAATGGGAAAACTAGAGGGGGAACAGGCAGACAAAATTTCAATCAATGAGACAAATGTGAAAGAAAAGCTCAAAGAGAATGAAAGGCTCGCAAAGGGAAATATATACCAAATAGAAGCAAGCAGTTTTCCTGAAAAATTCCCAAGAACCCTAATGACCAAGGGCACCAAGTGCTCAAGGAGACAAAGCAAAGAATTAAAAATGACAGGCTCATGGGCTGTAGAGCAAAGGCAGGACGTCCCAGTGAGTATTTGTTCTGCACGCACGCACGCAGGCACATGCACACACAAGTAAAACTATATTCCTGGGCAGAAGCCTAATTCTCTGAAGAACATGATCTCAAAACTGAGCCTTGGGTTTAACAAGTGTCCAAAGCAGAAAATAAACAAAACCCCCCACACATTAGGATGCACTACTGTAATCTTTTAAAGTACTGCAGGTAAGACTCCATCGACTCCCATGATGAAAGAACAAAAGATCACATATAAAAGGAAAATCATCAGAATAACATCAGATTTTTCAACAACTGTAGAACATTATTTATCCTAAATTCTATACCACGGTAAAGTGGAAAACAGACTAGACAAAGTACTAAAAAAAATTTCTCACTTAGTACCTCTTTCTTACACATTAACTGAAACCAAACCAAATTACCAAACAGATAAATTACACCTCCAGACAAAGATATATTCAAGAAAGTGTCCACTCTGTACCCTTTTCTTATACAGCTAAGTAAGTATTCCACAAATTTGGGCAGCACACTAAAAAATAAATAAAACTGGGCATGGGCTACAAAGTGAGCTCAAGGCCAGCCTCAACTGCATAGTGAGACCCTGTCTCAGAAAGACCCCCCCCCAAAAAGGGAAGAAAAAAGATAAGATTAAGTGCAGAAACAGAATAACCCAGAAGAGAAGGTGTCCCTAAATGATAGTGTCATGCTAAGCTTAAAAAAAAAAACCAATCTAGATGGGATTAGAATGTTAAGAGTTGAGGGGCTGGGGATTTAGCTCAGTGGCATAAGCACCTGCCTGGCAAGTGCAAGGTCCTGAGTTCGATTCCCACTACTGAAAAAGAAAAAAATTAGAGTTGAAAGAAGATCTCCAGGAAGACAAAAAATAAATAAAATAAAATAAAATAAACATAAATAAATCTACTGACCACTTGAAAATATTTAAGAGTAAGTATTTATGTAATTAAGAAAAAATTTGATGCTAGTAAATACTAACCCTGTGGGGAGAAAAATTAAGTTAATTCAAAACAGAAAAAAATCAAGAGTAATATATAACTTAGCTGTCCAAAGAACAATATATTGTCATAATAAGGTAAGCACTGACTAACAAAAAATTGTGTCATAACTATATGTATTACAGGAAAGGGTGGACAGGGAAATGGGAACTGGTGCAATATAACTAAATTTTCATCTATAAGAATAAAAACTTATGTATCATATATGAATTTGAAAAATCTAGAAAAAGGAATAGAACATAGAAGAAAGAAAGAAAATCCCAAAAGAAATAGACTGGTTATATATTTCCAATAGGAAGAAATGGGGGAAGCAATGATTTTATCATCTTTCAGCAGCTTTTTTCTTTTTGCCATATGCATACATCTATTTTTAACTCTTTTTACCAAAGGTACTGCAATATTTGTTTATTTTTAAATCAAGTTTTAAACTGGTAAATATGTCAAAGATGTTTCTGGTGTACAATGCATTCCATGAAAAAAGCAGTGTGTACTGTGTAATTTGGAACTTCGAAACACAATCTAAAATCTCAATCCCCTCTCATTGTATCTATCCTGGTTGAAACAGTTACTGTATCTTACTGACTGAGAAGGGAAGGGGACAATTCTGTTGTGTACTACTACTATACACTGTACCTTTTGCAACCTGCGAGTAAAAGTATTTTTATGGGCTGGTCAATTTAATGCAAAAGATTAAAGCAATGTGCTACTGACTGAAAAGTAGGGACAGTGCGGTCTCAGTTTTATAAATAATGGATGGGAACAAAACTAAAACATAGTAAATGTAAGTTGTTCCTCTCATTCATAAATCTATGAGATATGGATAACAATTATTCTAAGCCAAGCAAGTAATAAAATAATTAATGGAGAAGACTAGAAAACAGTCTTTCCCCACTCCATCACAAAGTTTCATAGCAATGAATACTAATTTAAATATTTTTATAATACTTAAATAAGCAAACTCTTCACAAACATCTACTTGCAGGAATTTTTTTTAAAAATTAGGATAGAATTATGTAGAATGTACTAAGGCTGAAAAAGATCCAGAATCAGTAAAGGGAAGAATATGGAATCAAGAAGACTCGCTGAAAAAGCATATAATTAGGTAGGAATGAGCTACTGCTACTGAAGGCTAATAATCCTCAGCTGGAACAGTGATAAAACGCTGCTTCTACTTAATGATTATTGTATATAAAATTAAAACTTCAGCCACGCCAGCAGTCTAGCTATTTAAGTCTTTTATCCACCTCTTGACTGAAATGACAAGAAGTTTCTTAGAGGGAAGTTTTCTATTTAAGTCAGGCACAGTGTAACCAAGAAACAGCTTAAAAATAAAAAAAATAAAAAATTCCTTACAAATACATCCTGTAAAAAGGAAATGCCTCTCTGCTGGGGCCCTCAAAGTGCTCTCCCGCACAAGTTATAGCATCAGAGGGATGAGCAGTAAGGGTTGGGGAGATGGGAAAAGGGAAAGAGATGTTCAATCCTACCCTTTTTTAGTTGACTGCCTTAATTTGTGGAACACTTCTCTTAGTTCGCGTGTTAATAAGAGTACAAGGTAGGAATAGAGCACAAGAGGCATTAAGATGTGTTATGCACATGTACTAACTCCCAATGATGAATGTAATCATTAAGTAATGCAAACATGTAGCACTAATAAAAATAAAAAGGTTTGGAAAAAAAGAACATGGTAAATATGAACAGCAAACAGATCAATTTTCAACTATGATGCCAAGAGTCATCAATCCCTAAGTCAGCTGGAAAACCAAACCAGCTGGAAAGCCCCCAAAGACTGAAACTTTAAATCCAGTTTCTGTCTTTAAAGGGATTTTACTAGCTTGTGTCTAGATGTCCTCTGAAAGCCTCATGCAGTCATAAATGGGGCTTTTTCAGAAGTGGCTGGATCTAGAGTGTGTGGCCCCAGGATTAAGGGTGTGTCATTACTAAACTAGTCCATTGACTGATTTGGCACAGCCCTAATCCTGGTACCCTTGACACAGTACAAAACTACCTTCCTGCCTGTCATGTAGTACTGTTTCTCTTCTGCAATGCCTGTGTGCTATGCCACCCTGCCTAGAAGATAAACCTTATCTCCCTTAATTTGTGGGTGTTGGCTATTTTGTCTCAGTAATGAGAAAAGAAACTAAGACCCTGAGCATACCCAGGGTGAAACCTAAAACACTTCAGGATTCTGTGATTCTAATGGAGGGTCATGGAAGTGATTCTAATGGAGGGTCATGGAAAGTAACTGATTCCAAGGCTTTGATTGTTAAACCCATGTCTTCAATTTTAACCTTTTAAATACATATTTAAATAGAAAACTTGTTTTTCAACCATCATGTAACTCATAAGTAGGCAAAATATTTTATTATATTCACAATATTGAGAAGAGGTATGTGTAATTCAAAAGGCACTTTGGAATTCATTTTTTTTTTGGGCGGTACTGGGGATCGAACTCAGGACCCTGTGGAATTCATTTTTGTTAACTTTAAGCAAAATCTATTTTATCAGACAACTGCAGCTTTCAGCTTTGTAAAGGAAAATCAAGACTGAAATACCGTCTGTCTTTCAAGTAATACTGCACTGCATTTACTAGCCAGGGCATTAGTTGTCTTAATTACTTCCTTCATCACTGAGACAAAATGTGCAACACCCACAACTTAAGGACCGTTTATTTTGGTTCACATTTCAGTCCATAGTCTGATCCAAGTCATAGCTGGGTCCAAGACAGGTCAGCTCGGCACAGGAGCCTGGCAGGGGAACAGCTGCTCACCTCACAGCAGCCAGGAAGCAAAGCAGATCACCACCTCTTCAAACCAAAAGTTAAATCTAAAGGTTAACAGCTCTCAGTGTCTTAAATGACTACAACCTTTGAGAACTGCTCACTCACTCACAGGTTCTGTGCATTTGCTCTATTTGGATTTCAGAATAGATTTTCTTGCTCACTCCTCAGTCTGTATTCCTGGTTTCTCCTCTTCTCTGATCTCTAACTGGAGTCCTCAAAGGTTAGTCTTTGGTCCTCTTGTTCTTATATTCCCTTAATGGTATTATCTGGCTAGGCTTATGGCACTTGCTATGCTCCGAATGCGTATCTTTAGTCAGGACCTTTCTTGGACTTCACATTAACATTCAACACCTCAACGAATGCCTTCTTAACCTGGTTACTTCTCAAACTTACAACTAAATTTAAACTTCTAATCTTTCCCTAACCCAAACCCATTCCCTCTACAATCTTGTTATCCACCCTCGCTAACAGCAGTGTCATCCTCCTAGGTGCCCAAAGAACTCCAGTTACTCTCTTATCTTGTTGTTCTACTCCACATCCAATATGTTACAACTCTTACTGTCTCTATTTTTGAAACAAAACGAGAATTCAACCATCTCTCCTAATGCCCACTTCAACCTAGTAAGACCCACCATTACTGCTCATCTGGATTACTAAAACAAATCACCTACTTTTGCCCTTACCACAGGTATACTGTAACATGATGGGACAGAGCTAGCCTTTTACAAGACTAGTCCCATTTCAACAGAAAAAGTGAAAGTCTCCTAATGTTCTAATAATGCTTTACTACTAGGGCTATACTTGTCTCCTTACCCTGCAGGTCTTTTCACTGCCTAGTCCCTCTGCAGTTATTCCCTTCCCTCTAGGCCTTTGTACAAATATCATCCTCTCAGTATGACTCCATCATTCTCTTCTATTTGACTAGATTGAACTCCTATTATTCATGATGCTGTCCCACCTTGTCCCCTTAGCATTTAACACCTTCTAATCATTTGCTTGACAAATCAAGTCCTTTTCAGATAGTTGTATATATTCAACACTACATTAAAACTGAAAAAAGTGGTAGGTTTTGGAAAGGTAAAACTGCAATATACCCATGCCAATAAATGCCAAAAAATTTTTCATGCTGTTACATTAAAATCTACTGGTCTATGTTATACTTAACAGGTCACTTGAAAAATACCAATTCAGTGGGTTTAGGTTATACTCCTGCATGTCGACACATCACATACAATAATGTATGCTTAGGATCACTTAAGGGAAACATCTTTAGGTAGTAGGAAAAAATGGTCACATTGGAGGTTGGGGGGATTAGCTCAAGATTTCAAAAATTCTAATATTTGCCTTAAAATTGTTTTTATCTTAGGTAACAGATGCCTTCCAGAGGCTTTCTATTAAGCAATAAGCTCTCTACATTTATTTTTAAGAAAAATGTTTTCTAGTCTATTAATAGTTCTTTTAAGAAAAAATGGTTCACCACCAAAAAAGTTGGTTCAGCTTGCAAACTGAAACAATTGCAGAACTAAATTTGAGTGCTGTCTATTTCCCATTTTGCTACAATGGATGTTACTATGTATACTCATAACTTAAGAGGAAATAAAATTACTATGTTTTACCCTTTCACAAAAGTAAACTGAAATAGGCCTTTCAAAAAGGTGCCTTTGAATGGGCCTTTCTAAGTGCCTGGAGATGAAGAATACAGTAATTATTAGGACAGTTCAGTGTGGCTGCCTTTAACACATTCATTCATCCAGTCATCCCTTAATCTTTGAGACAGGGTCTTGCTATGCAGTTCAGGCTGGCCTCGAGCTCACTTGTAGCCCAGGCTGGTCTCGAACTCCCCACAATCCTACTGCCTCGGCCTCCTGAGTGCTGGGATTACAGTCATGTGCCACTACGCCTGGTTTACTGCACAGCATTACTTTTACACCATCACAAATGTCAATGAATTTGTGAAAAGACAATTAATGTCTTACTATTCTTATGAGCTATGCTACACTAATCCATTTATGGGAAATAGTTTCTTTGAGAATACAGTATCAGAATAATCAACTTCTTAGTTTTCCAACTTACTGGTGAAAATGAAAGTTTTAGAAGGAGAAAAAAGGAGTCTATCTAAACGTGTCATCCCAAATTCACATTGTAGTTCTCAGAGTTATTAATATTAGGAGGAAGTGCTAGGCTTTGGGGAGGTAATTAATAAAGGCAGAGCCTTAATATTTGGGATTCATATCCCCATAAAAGAAAGCTAGCTGGCCTCTTACCATATGAGGAAGTCTACGAGGAGTAGGCCTTCAGTCTGCTAGTGTCTTAATGCTGGGCATCTCAGGCTCCAGAACAGAAATAAATGTTTGTAGTTTATAAGGCACTTGGTTTACATAATTTTGTTACAGCAGCACAAATGGACTGAGACACAGGAAGATGAGAGATAATAAACATCAAGGAAATGGGAAGAGTAGGAAAAAACCAGATTATTGTGGAAATAAACCACATTCATAATTACCCTTGTAAGTACTATTCTATTGCTGCCCTCTTACAGTAAAGCAGGTGAAATAATTTAACAACGAAAATCATCATAAGAACATGGAAGTTTCCTACTCAATAAGTAATTTAATAAATGAATTCTACAATATCCTAAGAAAGTTTCTTAGATAATGTGCAATAATAACTGTATTAAGCTCTCCAAGAACAGAAAAAATTGTTCTGCTTCAAACTCTGAACATGCTGAATATGGGGGTGCACACCTGTAATCCTGGCACTAGGGAGGTTGAGCAGGAGGATCACTACAAGTTTGAGGCCAACCTGGCAATACATTGCAAGTGAGACCATTGTCTCAAAAAAAAAAAAAAAACTCTGAATGTTTATTGCTCCTATTTGAAATACCACTCCCTCAATAAAGGAACAATCAGTAGACTCAACTGATACAACAATTAAGATAATTTAAGATAATCTGCAATTCTATCAAGGTACTTAAAAATACTAAAGACATATAGTATTAGAGATACAACTAAAACTAAATCATACTTACATCCTTTTTTGTACATCGCCACAATTTGCCTCTGTAATTCAATTAACCTAACCAGTGACTTTGCAATTCTGAATATTAACTCTGGCAAATGCATAGCAAGACCAAAGGGTGTCTTACAAAAAGCACGAGTTAGGCACGTGTCACTCAGACCCAAGGTCCAGTGCTGGTCTAACTCAAATGTTCTATTTAACAATACAGGTCTCGGGCTACTAAAACTTTTTGAGATACTGACAGACGCATATTTGAATGTATACAATTTTAATAATCAGGAAAACATCCCAAAGGCTCCAGGCTAAGAAAATCCTTGTCTTAAATACTACTGCGAAAGGTTATTGTTTCTTGGGCTTAATCCAAAGAACATCTGTACGTGAGGTAGCCCAGGAAAACAACTCTTAAAAAGAGATTGCTCCTTCCCTAGGTAGGTATTATTAAAATAAGTATCACAATTTCCAATGTATACAGTTTTATCAGGGTCCAGGAAAACTCCTAACCTGTGTTTATATAATACAAAAACTTCAAGAGCAATCTAAACAGAAAAGCTTAAATTAATACCTATTAATAAAAATAAAATGGCTGATGATCCTAATCCAAACTGGGAAATTAGTACAATCAAGCTAACATTTATTTCAAATACAAGTGTCTATACTTTAACAAAACTTGACATGAATCCTGAACGCAGATTAATTATGAAGTTAGGACCTGAAGAACTAAGAGATCACATAGTATAGTACAGCTCTTTCCTTTTACAGACAGAGCAATTAAAATCAACGGGTCTGTCATGTTATACCCCAATTAAAAGGTGGACTAAGGCCTATGGTCTAACTTTCAAGCGTCGTCATAAGATTTAATTACACGAGAGAATCCAACTATTGGCATGACATCTTCGCTTTTCAAGAATATACACACAGCTACTGGATTAAAAAAAAATTATTCAACTTGCCTTATTATTGGCGAGGCACATTTATGTACCCACTGTAAGTAATGCCATCACCGGAAACCGTTCCTTCGTCCAATTCAACGCAAGACACCATAAATAGAACTGCGCACGTCATATGCTCAGAGGGGCTGAACCGAAACAAAACCTTAGGGTTTAAGGGGATGTTACTTTATATAGCTATATACACTTTTTTTTTACGTCTTAACATAATTCACTCTACCCAATTTTGGTAATACAACGCCATAACCCTACAGATAAAATAATTTGAAATTGCTACAAGTCTCCGAATAATTTCGAAGCGGCATCTCACAGGCTCCGCAAAATGGCTGTAGCAGTCACGCTGGCAACCAGGGAACTAAGACACTAAGACTTGAGGCTTAGTTCTAATCTAGCACACACAAAGTAACTACCACCGAGACATCTGACCTCGCTCCACCCTCACTTTCCCTTTATGCAGCGGGAAAGCAGCGAGTGTGCAAGAGAGCTGGTTTGGCTGAGAGGAAAAAACCCGATTCTAAAGGCACTGCGGCTTTGCACCACCTCCTGCAGCCCAGAAAGCTCCGAAAGGAAAATTCCCAGGAACTACCAGCGGCAAACCGAGCCGACGCCCCGGCTCGAGCCCCGACGCCCCGGGCACGCCCCCGACAGCCGGCCGGAAGCCGCCGCCACGCGCGACGTGAGGAGGCCCCGCTGCGCAGCACCGCCGGCGGCCCGGCGCCCATTTTGTCCCCGACCTCCGCCCCTGCCGCCCGCGGGCCCGGGGCCCGGCGGCCTGGAGCTGGGGGCTCCTCACCGGCCCCGCAAGTGGAGGCCGCCGCCGCGCCCCCCGGCCTGGTTGCCTTCAGCTACCCGGCACGGCCCGGCCCCGGCCCCCCCGCCCCGGCCGCACGCCCCGCCCGGGCCGTACCCCCCAGCAAAGAGATGCACCAGCGTGTCCCTCTGGCTCATTCTTTCCCCAGCATGTCCTCCGGGCGCTGAAGGGGGACGCGGATCTGGCAGCCCGCTATGGCGGGCGGCTTCGGTCGCGGAAGGCGACGTACAACGCCCTGGGGACGGCGAGGGGACGGCCGAGACGCAGCTACGGACGGCAACCCACGCGCCGCCGCCGCCCGCTTGCCCTCAGCGTTCTCCGGCGGAACGCAGCGCGGCGCGGCGCGGCGGGGGCGTGAGTAGCCAGGGGCCTACATAAACAGAGGCTTCCATTGGTCCGAGGGCCATTACGTCACGAGGCGCCGCTCTCCTGCTTCACGTGATAGCTAAGGGGTTTCTCAATGAAAAGGGCCGCGAGGCGGGGCCAAGAGAGTGCCCGGAGGGTAGTAGGTCGCGCGCCGTCGCACCTAATCCGCTAACCCGGAAGGGTGCGCGTGCGCGCACAGGTCGACCCAGGCTTTTGGTGCGTGGGCCACGAGAAACATCTGTTGTCAGAGTCCACAGGCGGATTATTTTGTATGGCCAACCATTCTGCTTCCTGATGTTAACCTCGGAGTAATATTCACACTGCATTGTGCCGTTGCTCCTGGGCAGTATCACAAACATTACAGTATTACACATGAGCCTTCTAGAAGCGGAAAATTGGCGTCTATAGGAAGAATGGAGAAATCGTGGAACATCCTTACTATGGAATAGGGTGCAGTCGTGACAGGGTGAGGTAGGTCCACATGGGCAGCAACTTTAAGGTGTAGTAAGGAAAACATTACAGCGGGAAAGTTTGTTTTATACCAGGCCACGAGCTCGTTCTCCATCAGCAAACGTTTCTTACAGATACTATACTTAGGGTCAAAGACTACAGGAAAGAAAATGTTTTTCTTTTCCAGAGCGTGGTAGTTAAATATTAATTTCATTTATTAGTAATTATTTCTAAAATGCGGACAAGTCCAGAAAATAATATGATACCCTGTCATCCTGAGTGAACACATTTTAATATTTCCATCTTCGTGGTCACATAAATCTTGTTCACATGACTTCCTTTCCATCTGTAAGGCTCTCCTCATCACCCTCTCCGACCAGGTGGAATTCTCCAAGGCCTACCTTCCTTTCCTCCCGGCCCCCACCTACCTCATGGAGTCTCTGATTGCCTTAGCTCTTGTTCATTTGCTCATAAATTCCCATAAAACGCACAAACTGTAAGTATTCAGACACTCCATAGAGGAGGGTTAGGTACGTGAAAATAGTTTAGAGACCCCACAGCAGTACTATATAAGTGCCAGCTGTAATTATTGTTAGTGTTCTTTTCCTTTTTGTGTTTTTAAAAAGATGGGACCTAGCTGGGCATAGTAATATCCATACTGTGGACGCACAACTGTAATGGCAGTACTTTCCAGGCTGAGGCAGGAGGACCACTGTAAGTTTGAGGCTAGCCTGGACTACATAGTGAGTTCAAGGCCAGCCTAGACTACACAGTGAGGCCCTGTCGCAAAAAACAAACAAATGGAAAAAAGGACGGGGCCTTGCTGTATTACCTAGGCAATACCTAGGCAATTCCTAGGCTCAAGTGATCCTCTGACCCCAGCCTCCTTCAGCCTCCCCTCAGCTGGGACTGGAACCCAGTTCTATTGCATTGGCTGCCCTTGTATTTTTAGTAACAAAAATGAAACCTGTTGCTTCTTTTCTTTTTCGTCTTGAGACCGGGTCTCCCTTTGCAGTTCAGGCTGATCTTGAGCTCACTTTGTATCCCAGGCTGGCCTCGAACTCACAGTGATCCTTCTGCCTCAGTCTCCCAAGTGCTGGGATTACAGGCATGTGCCACCACGCCTGGCTGAAACCTGATATTTCTTGAGCACTCACCAAGATTCCAAAATTTGAGCTACATGCTTTACAGGATCTCTTTAAACTTCGCAATTAGTCTATGAGGGAATACAATTCTAACTTCATGTGATAAAACAGATTTAGCATCATTAAATGCCTTGTCCAAGGTTACCTACTCTATCCTGGGGGAGCTTGGATTTCTGTCCAGTGGAATCTGATTCCAGAGCCTCAATTATTAAAGTAATAGCTGCCCATTAAAGGAGGAAAATTTGGCAAAAACAGAAAAGTAGAAACAAATTGAAACCCCTGCCAAAAACTGTTGCTTTGATAATCAAGGGGTAAACTGGGTGTGGTGGCACACGCCTGTAATTGCAGCACTCAGGAGGCTGAGGCAGGAGGATCATGTGCGTTCAAGGCCAGCCTGGGTTAAAAAGTGAGCTCAAGGCCAGCCTGAACTGCAGAGCGAGACCCTGTCTCAAAAAGACAATAATAATAATAACAATTAAGGGGTATTATTCTCACTGATAATGGCTTTGTTAAGATTCATGATAACTCTGTACTTCACCTATGAGGAATTACCACACTTTGCCAAAATGCTTGCACCATTTCAGGTATGTTTCTCTTAATAGCTCTAGCTCCATGTTTTTGATGTAGGGATTGCCATGGTGATTACATAGAATAAATTTTCCTGCAAACTGGTGAGGAGAGAGCCAGAGTTCTTATGTACAGTAACAATTATTCCCATGAGCAAGGACAGTCTGTACCGTGGCCATTTTCTTTTGAACCTCGTTCAGACACCACTGTGCAAGTGGACTCTGCCCCTGCAGGTTCGATCTGGTGCTCCATGGGAGCCACCCTGTCAGGTGTGGCGGCTGAAGGCCTCACTCTGAGAGATTGAACTGGCTGTCGTGTTTATGAGGTTACACAGCACTGTTATCTGCTTGTTGTTTTGTAACCTTTCCTCAGTCCTCTTGACTAGAGCACATCTTCAGGCAATTCCTTAAAGATGAGCCCTTGCCCCAGGGACAAACAAGGTTCTACTTGCTTTTTCCGTGTTTTTTTTTTCTGGAGTGTGAGATGGGTGAGACTAAAATTAAACTTCTTCAGGACCCATCTGCTCTCCCCTTCCTGTTCTTGTGGAGAGGACTCCTGGGAGTTGTAGTTTCTCAGTAAAGATGGAAAGAAACTGATCCCTGTCATGGTGGCTCCACTCAATACCTGCCTCAGAACAAACAAAAACCCCAAGTAAACTCGTTGTGAAATAAAGGGGACTGAATTTCTCAATTGGTACTGGTTTTAATTTTAATTGCTGAAGGGCCGAAGAAAAATTCTTAATATCTGTAAAGGAATGGGAGTAGCAGCTTAGCATAAATGGACTGATGTTTCCGCATCGCCTCTGTGCGTCTCCTAGGTTCAGAAGTTTTCTGTGGGCTTCAAGCGCTAAATTGGCAACATCAGTTTAAAATATTTGGGGGCTCTGTTGTTTAATCTCTACGTCTTCTTAGTGATGTTAGTGGGAATTTGAGTATAGTACCTTAGTCAGTAGCCATTTGATTTAATCTTTTAATAAAAAACCTAAATACGGAGGGGCATGAGGTAGAAATTAAAATTCTTTCTGTGAGCCACTCTTCTTAAATTGAACTCCTCAATAGAGACCATTATGAAGAGTTGTATGCTAAGTGAAGTGGGCCTAGTACAAAATGACAGATACGTGATTCCACTTGCACGAGGACCCTAGACTAATCAACTTCATAGTGAAAGAAAGTAGAATGGTGGTTACTGGGGACTAGGGAAGCAGTGTGAAACTGGAGAGATACTGTCCAATGGGTATAAAGTTTTAGTTTAAGATAACAGAAAAGTTATGGGGATGGAGAGCAATGATAGACAATAATGTCAATGTACTCAATGCTATTAAATTATAGGCACAGTGGTAGTTAAGATATTAAATATTATGTGCTGTATATTTTATGACAAGCTATATTCGGCCAGGTGTGGTGGTGCATTCCTGTAATCCCAGCACTCGGGAGGCTGAGGCAGGAGGACTGATGCAAGTTTGAGACCAACCTGGGCTACAAAGTGAGCTAAAGGCCATCCTGAACTGTATAGCAAGGCCCTGTCTCAAAAAGACTGAAAAAAATATATATATAGTCAATGCACATGGTTTTAAAAATCAAATATACATAGTATGTTACTAGAAAAATTATGAGGCAAAAATCAGACTCCCAAACCTATTCCTCTGTCCCATCAGTTTTTTCTTTTTCTTTTCTTTTTTTCTTTCTTTTTTTTTTTTTTTGGTCTTTTTGAGACAGGGTCTCATGCAGTTCAGGCTGGCCTTAAGCTCTCTTTGTAGCCCAGGCTGGTCTTGAACTCACAATGATCTTCCTGCCTCAGACTCCCGAGTGCTGGGATTACAGGTGTGTGCCCCGAGCCCAACTAGTTTTGCTTCTATAGATTTCAACTTTCTGGTCAGTAATGTGAATTCCAAGAGAAGACAGGAGCACTACTCAGTGAGGGTTGCTAGTCCGACCCAAGCTACTCTTCTGCTCTCCAGTGGAAGAGCAGCTAGCTGCTCTGGAGCAGTCACATCAGGTGATGCCTTGAGGGTGTAGAAATCCAGTAGAAATTTAAAGGACCACTAATTCTTGCTCTTGTATTTCAGATGGGAGACTCAAGGTCAAACTCTCTTACTACTTTGGAATGTATTCTTAAGCACTATTCAACACTCATATATTGAAAAAGAGCCATTTAATAGTTTTCTGCAGCCAAGCATGGCCTGCCTACCTGGCTTAGAGACAGTGGAAGTATTGATTATGATTCTATTTCACAACTAGAATTTTACTGTAAGAGAGAGGAAAAATGGTCAGCATTACCTTATGTTCAGACTTTTTTTGCATTAAGAAATAATCCTTATTTGTGTTCAGAATGTAAACATAAGCCACAGGGACTAAGTGGCAGGTTCAGCCATACCAGTGTTCATGTGTACTTTTCTCTCAGTGACCTCAAACAGATCAAAAAAGAAAAAGGAAAGTTTTCAGATGGCCCTGGTAAGTACATTAGGTCTTTAGAAGACTTACTCAGACCTGTGAATTAGACTGGAAAGATACAATGTTACTCTTAAATGAAAAGTTGACTCCTAATGAAAGACAAGCAGCATTACAAGCTGCCATCACATTTGAATATCATATTGTTAATTTTAGAAGGCTAGAAAACAAGCAGCCAGGGGAACAACCAGTTCACACTGGAGGCCAAGTGGTCCCTATACAAGATCTCTATAGACCTACCAACCAGACAGGAGATTGGGATAGGGGAGACATCATCAGACATATATTCTTGAAGATCTAAGAAGGACAAGAACTAATCCCTTCAATTATATTCATCAGGAGGAAGGTGAGAACCCCTCAGCCTTCTTAGGTCATTTACAAGAGATATTGAAAAAACATACCTCCCTGGCTCCTGATTTCATAGAAGGACAAATTATTCTTAAAGATGTTTATTATACAGTCAGCCTCAGATATTAGGAAAAAGTTACAAAAGATGGCTTTTGCCCCAGATAGCTCAATACTTTAATGAGAGTTCCCTCAGTATTTTTTAATTGAGATGAGGAGGAAGCCAAAGAGATAAAATGAAGAGACAGAGAGAAAATGGCTGTGTTGGTTGTGGCCTTCAAAGGAATAGACCCTGAGTCTGATTCTCAGGGCTCCAAGAAGAGCTTGAAAACTAAACTCGCTTCCTACCACTGCAAAATGCAGGCTACCATAGGAGGGTGTAGTAGATTGATAACTGGTGGTCAACTTGTAACCCCCAGCTGAACTGAGTAAGCATGGTGCAGGGTGTGGGAGGCCCCCCTGGGAATTATTGCCAGCAGCATAAGAGGCAGAACTGGAGAAGGAAATGTTAAGGCTGTTGGGAGTAGAGAAAGGCTTTTGGAGCTGGTGGAAGCTGTTGGTTGTTGAGCTAATCATGCTGGCTTTCCTGATGAACTTGGCTGTTTTCATCCTCCAAGGAACTTGGGACCTTGTACAATGGCACTCAGAAAGGCTTTGGTTCACTTTGGAGGAGCTCTGGTCCTCACTTTGAGCATCACTTTTTGGCTCTGGAGAGGAAGATGGTGCATTTCTGGTCTCCAAGCTTGCTGCATTGGCTTCCCTGATGGGAACTCGGCCATCTTGATCACTGGAGGAGCTTGGGACCTCACTGTTGCTGAGGATGGCTGTGGTACCTTTCAAGGGAGCTCTGGTTCTTCTGAGCATCGCTTCCTGGCTCCAGTGCAGATCTCTCATCCTGCTAGCACAGATTCTTCATCCTGCTGTCACAGACTTCCTAGATTCCACCACTGACCTGTGGGCCTTCACAACACAGATCTATGAAACAGGCCTGCATAAGACATTCTCATGGGCTCTGGGCCTCCATGTGAATTCATGGGAGGAATTGTTATGAGCTCTAGGTATTCAGCTGGACTTAATGTAGGACATTGTCATGGGCTCCAGACCCCTAGCTGGATTCCTTGGTCTTAGTGTATGGATAGATTTCCTGCACTCTTTTGTATATCATTCTTTGGGTGACTATTATAAACAATCATATAAAATATGTGTCTTGTATTATATTGTTTCACCTTGCACAAATATGCTCCAAACCAACACAGAGGGATTACTACAAGAGGTGCGCTGAGCCATGCCCTAATTGGACAGCTGAGGTGGAGGCCTCAGAGCTCAGACCCAACTTACCAGCTGGGCCAGAAAATCTTAGAGTCCCCAGAGAAGTCTCTGCCTTTTCCTTATAGCTGGGCTGTCATCTCCATGGATGAGCCCCAGGCAATCATGACTACAGAGGGAAAAGAAACAAGCCTATTGCTGGACACTGGTGTGTGTCTCTCAGGCCTTCTTAGGGTTAAGGCAGAGTCTGGGGAAGGGAGCCAGTATAGGGGTAGGGCAAAGCCTGGGGAAGGGAGCCTGCTTAGTGGTAAGGCTGAGACTGGGGAAGGGAGCCTCCTGAGAATTAAGGCTGAGCCTTTGAGATAGAACCGCCTAGGGGTAAGGCCAAGCTGGGGAAGGGAGCCTGCTTTGGGCTAAGTCCGAGCCTGTGGAAGGGAGCCCACTGAGGGGTAAGGCAGAGCCTGCATAAAGGAGCCTGCTGAGGGTAAGGTGGAGCCTGGGGAAGGGATCTCTTATGGTTGATACATGGTGTCAACTTGGGGAATCTAGAGGTTTGGCCAAGTGACTTAGCCGGAAGCCAGGGTGCTTATTTTGTATACATGCTGAGCCTGTGGAAGAGAAGGGCGTGGAGATTATGTGAGTGCTACATGGCCCCTGGGTGGTGGTAGCCAGTTTACAATGTAAGTGAAGGAATGAGACTGCTTGCCCACCATTCCTCCCTTTTGCTCTGGTTGTTTTTGCTGTGGTCTGCTGCCATGAACGTTTGCCTTCTGCTATGTTCCACTCTGCCTCTGAGTGAGCCAAGTATGAACTGAAACCTCCACAAACTATAAGCTAAATAAAGCTTTTCTTAATTTTGGGCACTGGGTATTTTGTATTAGCATGGAAAGAAAAGTAACCAAGACAAAATTTGGTACCAGAGTGGTGGGGTTGTTGCTGTGACCATACCTGACCGTGTGGTTCAATAGGTTTTGGAAATGGCTTGTGAGAAGACTTTGGAAAGGTTTAGAGATACGATCTGAAAGAGAAGAGCTAGAATGCCTTTTGCTGTTCTGTATGGGAGAATCTGGTCAGAGCTCAGAAGACCAGAAGGTTGATAGAAATCCTGCTGGTAAGGACTGGATTTAGGAGGTTTCTGCTGGGAAGAAGGACTGCATTGGCTGTTGAACTCCAGAGGATGTGTTTTATGGCTTGGCAAACAGTTTGTCTGCATTTTGCTTGTGTCCAGAGACTTTGCCTAACACTGAGATTAAGGGCAGTGGACTGATTAATCTGGCAAAAGAAATTTCAAGGCAGTTGAATGTTGAGGCAGTGGCATGACTATTGTTGGGGGCGTTTAGCCAGATTTATGTTCAGAATCAAGAGCAAAGAGCCCAGCAGGATGATTTAAAACTTAGTGAGTTTGGCCAGAAAGGAAGCTCCAGTAAAGCTATGGATTTCAAAGACAGAACTGAGATCTCCATTGCTGAGAGGAACAGTAGAATAGAAAAGATGGCCTGAGAGCATCACAAGAAGCAAGTCTCCACCCTTTGCAGCCTCAAAACTGCAAAGGTGGAAGACCTTGCCTTGAGGAGAAAGCTGCAGAGCGCCATATCCCAGAATGGTGGCAGCAGCTGCACCAGGTTCCAGAATGGAGGTGGCATAGAGACTTTGCTCCTCGGAATTGGATTTAGAGTGCCCAGCAATCCAGGCACTCAACCCCTATGGCCAAGAGAGAGGAAAGCTTGGGTACTCTTCAAGGTGGCAGCAGACCTTGGCATCATCCATGTGGCACTGGTTTTAAGTGCATGAAGAATATAAGAGTTCTGAGGTTAAAAAGGCTTCCACCTAAATTTCAGAAGGCCTGGGAGGCCAGGCGGTGAGTGTGCCCCTGAAAGGGCAGTGTGTGAAGCTGTGAATGAGAAACCAGAGGTTCAGGGGAGACCTCAGAAGTTTGGAAAACCCAGGAATGTGGATTGTCTAAGGAAAGCTGCGAGGGAGCAAGGTGGGCCCAAGAGAGAAGCTGTGGGAGCTGTAACCACTAGCAATGCCATAGGGGCAGAGTCATGCAAGCCCTTTGGAGCTCACAGTGTGCCACAGATTGCTTCAGATGCTGGACATGAAACTACAGGATATAATGTTAGCCCTGCTGGAGTTTGGATTTGCTTTGGTCTCAATGCTCTGTATCCCCGTTTGTACCTTTTGGAATGGTAATGTTTATTTTGTGCCACTGAGTGTTGGAAGTATTTAACTTTTCATTTGTACAGGGGCTCACAGCTAAGAGTTTGCCTTATATCTCAGAGGAGACTTGGGACTTGGACTTTTCTGCAATGCTGAAACTTAGGATTTTGACAACTTTTAGAGCTGGACTAAAATGTCTTTTGCATGAAGGGATGTGTGTGAGTTTTTTGGGAGGGCTAGGGGTGGAATGTTGTGGTTTGTGTCTGGATGTCCCCCCAAAGCCTCATGCAGTCATGGGGCAGGCTTTTAGAGTTTATGGTTGATCCATGATCCAATGCTGGGATTATGGATGTAAGTGTTACACCCACCCTGGGGCAGATAGTTTGCATATGTAAGGGAGAGAAAGAGGCTGCTGGCTGCCCCTCCTCCCTTTTGCACTTGCCGCTTTTGCTGTCTTCCCCTGCCACAAACCCATGTGCCACCCTGCCTCGGAGCCAGCCAAGTATGGACTGAAACCTCCACAGACTGTGAGATAAATAAACCTTTCCTTCCTTCATTTTGAGTGTCAGGTATTTTGTCTCAGCAACGAGAGAAAAGTAACCAAGACACCAAGTCAGAGGAGGTAGGGCACTGAGGTACGGCCTGGAAGGGAATATCCTGTCCTTCTCCCTTGGTTTTGCTCTCTCTGCTTCCTGACGGCCATGCTGTAAGCAAGCCTCTTCTTGCCTTGCTCATCTACCATGACTTCCTGCCTTAGAGCTGGCCAACTTTGCCCTGAAACCTCTATAAACTGTGAGCGAAAATAAACGTTTTCTTCTTTATATTGTGTGTGTTTGGTATTTGTCTCCCAGTGATGAGAAAGTAACAAATACAGTGTCCAAAGGGAAAGTCCCACAACGCACAGTCAGAATTACTTTGGAAAAGCCTTTAGCTTTCCCCAGAGTACAAATGCTCAGTATTTTTACTAACATTTCTCTGGGCCTTCAACTAATCCTTTAATGTCTTTTTCCAGGATGTCAGTGGAATCACTGGCCAAGTAAACAATTGAGTTTTCATCCTTTTGTTGATTGAGAAATATTTAAAATTGTTCTCAGAGCTTTCTCTTAATTTTACCTGTGACCTTCGCATCTAAACAAGATGGAGTAATGAAAATCAGAAGTAGTAGTAAAACCAGGCAAAATATATAAACCTTTGTCTTTTAAGGCATGGAACATCAGGTAACAAAAGAGTGATTCCTGACAGATAGGAAACAAACAACGGAGCCATTTGATCGCTCCTGATTATTGCCTGGAGAGAGTTTCCAGGCAAAGGACAGGAAGACGGACGCCAGTAGGATCTGGCAGGTATCCTGGGACAGAGGTACACGTGGGAGACAAAGGAGGGAGGTTTTATAGGCTAGAGCAGCAAGAACTCCAGATACTGTCACTTAAGAGAATTCTCTTGAGTTTTTGGGTACTGATCAGAACATGCATATGAACATACAGAACATACATATGGTTGTTTCCTGTCTCTTAGGGATCAGTCTTTCGTTGCTTGATGTTCAGTGTTTTAAAAGACATAGGTTTATATATTTTGCCCGGTTTTAATACTATTTCTGATTCTCATAAGTCCATCTGGTTTAGATGGTTTATGGTCATGGGGTGAAATGGAGCTAAATTATATTCAACTAATTTCTGTCAACTGGATCAGACACATTGAAATATTATTTCATTCTGTTTTCACAACAAACGTATTAGGTTGAGTGAATTTGTTTTTCCTACTTAGCAGTATCGTATAAGGCAGGGAGAAGTGTGTGAGAGAGGTAAGAGTTCAAGTCCCTCTGCCTGGCACTCCAGCCTTTCATGGCGACGTCCCTGGTCCCTGCCTCCCTTCCCCTCTCCTCCTGTCTTCCCTGAAGGCCTGGGTGACTCTAGGTTGATGGCCCTGCTGGCCTTGTCCTCATTCACCCTGTTGTTCCAGTGTTTGGCCTGTCAGCTGTGCCACTCTGCCACCCTTCCCTGTCCTCAGTGCCCTCACAGCTCTGTGGTTGACTCTCCAGACCAGGCTGCTGCACAACCAGGAGTGTGCTGTGCACCCCGGGGGCAGGGTTCCTGGCGCACAGCAGGCAGCATGTCTCCCTTGCTGGGACATCTCATTATTATCTTTGGAGCTTCTTCATCACTTGGCAGTGTGGACCCTCAATACATATTATTCATGTGTCTCCACTGTGCCAGGCACCATACTAGCCAAGCTGTAAGAAAGCCAGCTCTTGCTGAAGTTACATTCTAATACAGAATAGACAGTATGCTAGTGAACAGATAAAATGACATCATTTTGTGAAATTATTTTACTGTGAAGAAAAACAAATGAAAGGAAGGTGTTGTCTAGATTGAGTGGTGGGGGACAGCTTCTTTGTGAGGATGACATTTGTGCTGAGAACAGGGAATAATCAGAAGGAATCAACCACAGGAAGATGGTGGTTGTATTTGCTAAGGCTGTCATAGCAAAGTACCACAGATGGGGTGGCTTTAGGACAAAAATTGTCTTTAGGACAGTTCTGAAGGCCAGAAGTCCAAGGTCAACTATGATTAGGTTTAATTTCTTCTGAGCCTCTTTCCTTGGCTTACACATAAACACTGTGACCTTGTGTGGTTGTCCCTTAGTGTGTATGTCTGTGTCATGGTCTCCTTTTATAAAGACATCAGCTGGGTGTGGTGGAGAACATCTATAATCCCACCACTCCAGAGACTGAGGCAGGAGGATTGCCATGATTTTAAGGCCAGCCTGGACTACATAAGAAGACTCTGTTTCAAAAGTAAATAAATAAACAGATAAATAAATAAACAAATAGACATTAACCACGTTAGATAAGTCCCACCCCCATAAACTCATTTTTACCCTGTGAGAGAAGGATGACATAATTTACCCATCATACCTTGTGGGTGAAGAGTGACATAAGTTACCATATCAGTGGTGAAGCGCATTTCCAAGAACAGCAAGAACAAAGGTGCTGATTGAATTTTAAGAAACAAAAGCAGCCCGTGGGGCCAGCATGAAGTGAGCAGGAAAAAGCTAGCCAGGGTCCAGTTCACGTAGACCCCTGTAGGTTATAGCAATAAGTTTATTCCAAATGACATGGAAGACCACTTGAGAGTTTAAGCAGAAGTATGAAGACCCAGTTTTCAATTTCCAAAGATCACTCTGGTAGAGTGTGGAAACCGGACGGAAGGAGGTCAAAGAGAGGAAACAGGAAAGGTGTCAGGGGACTATGGCTGGTGGTGACTTGCACACAGTGATCTTAGAGGAAAAAATATTTTCTATGGGACGATGGGAGGGCTAGCTGTGAAGAGAAAGTGGGTGGATGGGGAGGAGGAAGAAAGAGCATAATTTTCAACCAAACGCCTCACCATCGTTAGCTGGAGGTACCAATCTCCACTGTCTATGAATAGAGTGAGGCAAGTCCAGTTAGTCTGGGGTGATTTAATTGGAATAGAAAACTCCTTTCATCAAATACCTTGTGCACCAGGTACTTGTATATGCAGCTTCATTTCCTCCTTGTAACAATCACACGTGGGGATAGTCATCATCACTGTAGAGATGAGGAGCTACAGGCCCTGCTGAAACCACTAGTAAGCACCAGAGCTGAACACGCACACACCACTTCGCCCATCTGACACCCCTCAGTATATGTCCCCTATCCTGGGGACGCTCACCTGGGCCTGCTGGCCTTAATAAGATAGACTTGCTAAAAGAAAATTCAATTGTATGTTTCATTCCAGTCATTTGTTCTCTATGAAGTATTAATCATGAGCCCTTGCTAACATCAAGTCTGGAGAACAATAAGTAACCTTGATTTATTTCATTCTTGAAAATAAGGGACTTCCCCAGTTCTTGTTTCTGAGCTGTATGCCATCCATGATCCCTTTCTTTGTCCCCTGGGGGTAACCGCTCTACTGAGAAGGCTCTGCCCAACTGCATCCTTCTCCCCTCCTAATTATATCTGCTGACTTATTTTTGTGAGGAAAACAAAACACTGAAAAGGAAAGGAAGGGAGTGAAATTTCCAGGGTGGAGAGGGCAGTACTTGGTGACTGTGGGGAAAGCAAGGTAACCCAAAGGAGCTGAGGCTGCCCACATTACTGAACTGCCGTGTTCCTGACCTCCTGAGATGCCCGAATGTGGGGTAAGGGAAGGCCGTCCTCCACCCCCAGGTGGTTTTCTGCTTGCCGGGAGGAATGTTAGCTTTGGATACTGAACAGCTAATCATTATTTTTGCTTCACCCACAGCATACAATGCTACTCTCTCTTCAAGGAGGCCCGAGGCCAGGAACTCAGTTTTAAGGAATAGAAAGTAAGCAAGGAGGAGGGCGTGGCCAGTATTTCAGGCAGGTATCCAGTGATTGTGAAGGTGGTACAATCTCTGTCCCAGAGAGTTTCCATCTTCCAAGCAGCAAAAAGGCCCTTTCACCTGTTGGAGAAGGAACATCTTTTTTTCTGTGGGAAGGAATTCTGATAGAAGTAACTGGATTCTTGCCTTTAGGGGATATCTAGTTTGAAGAAGCTTTCAGGTTAATGACCTTTGTTCTCAAGAAATCCTAATATGCCCTTGGGAACATTCCAGCCCAGTGTGATCACACCATAACAGTTTACAGTAAACTCCCTATGGTGAACACATACATAAAATGACTTGGGGACCTTGTCACTTTTAAAGAACTGTTCAGTGATACTCTTAAGTAACCAGACTTTGAAAAAAAACCTGTTTTTAGATTCAAATCCATGAAAATTTAGTACAAAAGTACCATTTCCAATCTTTGGGGAAAAGATAATTTAGTCAATAAATTAGTTTGAGATAGCTGCATTATCCTATCTGTAAAAGCAAAGAAGCATTACCGTTGCACGTTGCTTAGTGATAGGGATGTATTCTGAGAAACATGTTGTAAGGTGATTTCATTGGTATATGAACGTCATGGAGTGTACTTACACAAAATAAAATGCCAATGACATCATTAAGCTGTATGATCCCATGGGCTCACTGTTGTATATGTGGTCTGTTGCTGACTGAAATGTCATTATATGGTGCATGACTGCCCTTGGATTCCTCATTTCACTCCTTGGCTCCAAATAAATTCCAGATAGGTCAGATACTTAAATATAGAAAGTGCAGCTAGGAAATGCAATGAGAAGACAAGTCACAGACTGGGAGAAAGCATTTGTAAAACACATGTCAGATAGACAGCTGTTAAAACTCAACAAAAAGAAAAAAGCAACCTAATTAAAAAAAAATTAACCAAAGACTAGGCATTTCACCAAAAAAGATATACACATGACAAGTATATGAAAAGATGTTCAACTTCATGCCACTGAGGAATTGCAAGTTAAAACAACAATAACTACTACCCACAATGGCCAAAATCAAATATTACAGAAGATGCGGAGCAACAGGAACCCTCATTCACTGATGGTGGGGTTTGAAATGGCTTAGCCATTTTGGAAGCCGGTTTGGCAGTTTCTTATAAACTAAAAGTATTTTTTCTTTACGGTCTAGCTCTTTGTTGTTTATTTAAATGAATTACAAAATTATGGCATGCAAAACCTTCTATATAAATATTTATAGCAATTTTACTTGTAATTGCCCAAACATGAAAGCAACCAGGATTCCCTGCAGTAGGTGAGTGGTTGAAATGTGGTATTTCTACATAATAGAATATTATTCAGTGCTAAAAATGAATGTATTATCAAGGCATTAAAATACATGGAGGAAACTTAAGTGTTTATTATGAAGGGAAAGAAGCCAAATGAACAGGGTATATACCAGATGATTTCAAGTATACGATGTTGTGAAAAAGAAAAAAACCCAAAACATGAAGATGGTGAAAATATTAGTGGTTGCCAGGGACAGTGGGTAGAGGATAAATAGGCAGACCGTACAGAATTTTTAGGGCAGTGGAACTGCTCTCTATGGTGGATACACCTCATCGTACATTTGTTGGAGTCCACAGAACATACAACATCAGGGTGAGCCCCAACGTCAGTTCTGGACTTTGCATGACAATAATGCGCTAATGTAGGTTCCTCGCTTTTAACAATGTGCCACTATGGTGCGGGATGTTGAGAGTGAGGTAGGCTGTACACGCATCAGGAGAAGGGTGTTCACGAGAACTCTCTAGTTTTTATTGTGCCGTGAATCTGAAACTACTCTAAAAATAAAATCTCTTTAAAATTAAACCATAATAAACAAAGTGAAGACAAGCAGCTGTATTCCTAATGACCTGAAACTGGAAAATATCCAGTAGACAAATGGATAAAATACAGTGAAATTTTATCTAATAATAAAAATGATACAAATAACATGGATGCACCTTACCGACATTAGGATCAATGAAGGAGCCCAATACAAAAGATGTACTGTATAATTCCCTGTGACATTCAAGTGTAGGCAAATCTAATCCAAAGGAGGAGAAAGCAGACCAGTGGTCATCAGGGTGTGAGGATGGGGGTAACTATAAGAGATAAATACTCTTTGGGGGATGAATGTGCTCTTAATTATAGTGGTGAATAGTTGGCTGTATATATTTTCTCAATAGTCATTGAAGTATGTACTTACCACGGGCACATTTTATTGTATATAGATTATACTTCAAAAAGTTGATTAAAAAAAAAAGAAACCATACAACATTAAAAGATAATCCAAGACCTGAGTGTGGTGGTGCGCACCTATAATCCCAGCCTACAGAAGGCTGAGGCAGGATGATTACTGTGTGTTCAAGGCCAGTCTAGATAACAGTGAGTTTAAGACCATCCTGAGCTACACAGGAAGACCTTGTATCCAAAACAAACAAACAAAAACGCTTGAGGCACTTTTGAATATACATAGCTTGGGGATGAGTAAGGTTTGTCTAAACAAGTGTAAAATCTAAATGGCAAAGAAGATCGATAAATTCAATTATAGAAATGAAGATTTTCTGTGTGGGAAAGAAGTATGTGCAAAGTAAGAAAAATGACAATCTGGGAGAAATATTTGCAGCTTGGTGTCTCTTGTTCGGGAAGTACGCTAAATGAAGCAAGAAGCTGGGAGTGGGGTGCATGCTTGTAATCCCAGCACTCGGGAGGCTGAGGCAGGAGGATTGTTGCGAGTTCAAAACCAGCCTGGGCTACAAAATGAGCTCAAGGCCAGCCTGAACTGAGTAATGACACCCTGTCTCAAAAAGACAAAAATAAATAAATAGATGAACCAAGATGCACGTATACAAGCCTGTATTGTCTCAGACCTGAGTTTGGTAAGGGAGATGAAGATCCATGGGTCCTGAGGCTGTGGGCGGTGTCTCCAGTTGGGCCTGGTTAATCCTGAGGGTGTGGCTTGGTGGCAGAAGTGCAGTAGTGGGTAATTATAGGCCTACAGTATTTGAGTAGCCCCTCACCTGAGAGTGAGAGACCACATTAAACTCAGCATCACACTTGAGATCCAGAGTACTGATCTGCTGCTGTTGCCATTGGTGGTACTGACCTCATAGGTCGGAATTTAGCATATTTGGGCTGGCTGATCAAGGTCAAATAGGTTAAATTATTATTCCCTGTCTCTCTGGCTTGAGCAAAATGTAGGAAAAGATTTCTTTCTGCTGAGTTTGAACTGAGTTTCCCCAAATCAAGTTTTATTTTATTTTTTCCGGGACCGGGGATCGAACTCAGGGCCTTAGTGCTTAGCGGCAAGCACTTAGCCCACTGAGCTGTACCTCCAGCCCCCAAATCAAGTTTTAAAAAGGAAACAAAGAGAAAACTCTTTCCTTATGGATCTTCCAGAAACCTAGTTTCTGATTAACCAAAGCCAAGTCCCAGATTAGGTTTGCAAGCCCTGCAAGTCACACACCTGGCTTAGGCTCTTTTCCCTCATGGCAGCTCTTTCTGAATCCTAAATAAAGATAGCCTGGCTTTTAGGTCAAGGTCAGTTGGGTTGGGCTAACATCCAGGCCTGGCTGGGTGCTGTGACATGTCCAAAGCTGACTTCCTGATCTCAGGCCAGGTTGTGAGCCTCATGTCACCCTTCTCAGTCCACTTGAAAGTATGTTTCTGCATGAATCAGGCAGCTTTGATGCCTGGCTTCTCTTAGGGGAAGTCCCTTTTCTGTGCACCTCAAAGTTCTCTCCTTTGGCCAGTCACTTGTTTTGCAGTTGCTTCTTTTGTCTGGTGATTTCTAGGCTCTGAGCTCCTGGACATTCCTCTTTAACTTTTTTTTTTTTTGGTCTTTTTGAGACAGGGCTCCACTATACGGTTCAAGCTGGCCTTGAGCTCACTTTGCAGCCCAGGCTGGTCTTGAACTCCCAGTGATGTTTCTGCCTCACCTTCCGAGTGCTGGGATCATAGGCATGAGCCACCACATCTGGCCCCTCTTTAACTTTCTATGTACATACTATGTGGCAAAAACCTAGCTAGATTGGCTCTGTCCTCAAATTGCTCACAGTTTTGTCAGGTGAACAGACAAGTAGAAGGCCCTACTAAATCACGGCGGTGATAAATGACATGAAGGGCAGTGGGATCCTAGAAGAGACAGAATATGCCCCATCGGAGATCAGGGAGACAGGCAGGTAGAAGATAATGCCCCGGTGAGAAGGAACAGCTTATGTGGAAGTGGAGACAGGAGAGAGATTTAGGACTTGCAGGCAGGAGAAACACATCTCTTATTTTCCTTCATTCAGCTGTATTTTTCAGGACTAGATCTTCTTACTGTTAGGGTTCATCCTTCCCTATATTAACTTTCTAAGCTCTAACACAAAATCTAGCCACTTAACACAACAGACATCTGTCACCTTCTACAACTTTCGATGCTGGGAATCTAGGGGCAGCTGAGCTTTGTGGGCCTAGCTCAGGTTCTCTCATGAGGCTGCAGTCAAGATATCACCAGCGCCAATCATCTTAAGTTTGATTCAGATTGGAGAATCTGCTTCCAAGCTCACTCACAGGGCTTTTGGTAGACTTCTGCTTCTTACCACATGGCCTATTGCTCAGACCATCTTCATGTCCTAGGGGAGGGAACTGCACAAAAAGTGTGAGTCTGGGAGGTGGGGATCATGAGGGCCATCTTGGAGACTAGGTACCACATAGCCTATGGTTTAACTGGATCGTATAACTGTGATTCTATTATGCTGACTTTGTTTACACATATCCATGGGGCTTGATGGGGGTCCGTCTTTTTTTTTTTTTTTACCTAGAGCCTCTTACTATTAGATCAGTTCTCTGAGACAGCTTTCCTTGCCTCCTGCTGCTTCAGGAAGGAGGGCCTTCCTATTGGTCTAGTTTGTGGATGTCCCTACTTCTCACTCTGTGCTTTGAGAGATTTAGGATACACTCTGAACCAAATGAACCCAACTCAGCTAACAAACCCCATCTAGCTTCTGAAAGCTGAGGTATAACCGAAGGAAGGTTCTTCCTGAATCTTTAGTTTTACAACTACAAAATATTCAAAGACAATTTTCATTGAGAGCAGAGGAAAAGTTCTTTGTCCATCTCTTGAGCTGGTGGGAAGAACATGTGATGAGGTTGCTGACAAGCCTGATTCCATCATTGGCCAAGGTCCTTCACCTCTCTGAACTTTGGTTTCTTCAGCTGTGAAATCGGTTATTCTGAAGGCAATTCATGCAAAGCAGTTGCTGGTACATAATAAACTGTAAACATTGGTACTTTATTTTTTCTACTATTTTGTATTGGTTTAAGAATTACCAGTATCACTTACTTTCAAGGTCTAACTTATTATTTACATCTATTTAAATCTTTCCAAGAACCAAACCATCTCTGCTGTCTAAACTTGAATAGAACTTTGAGTCAACACATCACAATTTAGTATTTACATTGCTTTCCTTTTTTTTTTCCATGTATGTCCTATCTGTGCTCACAGTTAGATTTTCAGTTTTGTAGAGCTAAGTACTGTCTTTTCCTGAAATTCTCTAAGAAAGCCCAATGCAAACCAGGACATACAACAGTCACTCAATAATTGCTTGATAGTTCTTCAGCATACCAAGCATTCTTGGGAGCTAGCTGAAAATAGATCCCCTGCTCTGTGCTCTGAATACTACCAGGGAAGGATGAAAAAGGGAAGGGAAAGAGACAGGGTAGCTAAGTGTAGATAACATGTTTGCCTACAAAGTATTGTTTTATTTTTATGCTTTCGTTGGGGCTCCAAATTAACTGTTAAGAACCCTTAGTGCAACTAGTGAACAGCAGGGAAGCTATCAAACCAGGATGGGTTTATTTCTTTAAAACAGTATGAATCTAAACCCCATATCATTTTTAATGTTCTTGCTTTGTTTTGTTTGTATTTTGCTATTGTCCTATTTTTACTATTTGCTTTAGAATAAAATAAAACAAAACAGTGTGAATCTTGTTTTTGTAGAGGAAAACAGGCTCTCACCCTTCAAAATCCTACTTATACCAAAGCTAATATTAACCTGAAAGTATAAATAGTTGTTCCTACAAGACAGCACTGTTACTATTTAAAAAAAAGAAGAAACCCAAGTCTATGTTTCTTTGCTACGGTTGACAAAATATTTATCAGTGTGGAAACTATTTTGCAATAATGGAAGTATGCTTCCATTAAAACATCAGCTTTGTGGAATCTAGTGGTTGGTTACGAGTGCTATTTTAGGGTCTTTGTGACACGTATAAATATCTGTGTTGACAGTTCTAGGGTCTTGTTACCAAATGTGAATAAAATTAGCCTTCATATAAAAAATGAACATAGGATTGATTGGTTTGTGCACACGTTCCTTTTATAGGACCTGTCAGTCAAACTTGCAGGAGTCTCTGCTACAGCACGTTATGTGTTGCTGGAGGCTCCTGTAGAAGAACAACACTGCAGCACCACTCTGGTCATGACCTCAGTAGAGGGTCATTTTGTGAGTAAGTAAAGAGGACAAGGAAGGGGCTGTTTCCAGAAAAATTCCTATTTATAAACAGAAATATGCAAGGGTGTGATGATTGCTTCCAAGAGTCAATGGCTTCTAGGTAAAGAAACTTTAATTTAGGGTCAAGTTCACCAGTGATTTTGCTGTTCTAGGGAGAGAGGAAGGCAGTCAGTGATGGCCTGGAGAGTGGGGTCCTTGAAGCCAGGCACGGGTGCTTAGGGAATCCTGTCTGAATGGATGGATGGATGGCAAAAGCCATGGTTAGAGCTGATGCTCTCCGAGAGCATGACAGAGCCAGACAGATAAGCAGCTTTGGGGAACAAAACCAATATGACAACCTCATATATGATCTTTTCTATCCTTCCTCATGCTTGTCCTTCTTTTGAGCACTGCAGCCTGGCCTTGGGATCCCAGGTGGGTAAATGCAAAGGAGCAGAGGTATGGGAGGATTTAAATCCCAACCATCTTGAAGATAGAAACTAGATGTAGTCAGAAAGCAATCACACTGTCTTGGTTACTTTTTTCTCGTTGCTGAGACAAAATACCCAACACCCAAAATGAAGGAAGGAAAGGTTTATTTAGCTTACAGTTTGTGGAGGTTTCAGTCCATATTTGGCTGGTTCTGAGGCAGAGTGGCACATGGCAGAGGGCAAACTGTTCATGACAGCAGAGCACAGCAAAAACAACCAGCAGAAGGAAGGACTGGCTGCAAGCAGCCTCTTCTCTTCCCTTACATTGTAAACAGCCTACCCCTACCCAGGGGGCGTGTAGCTCTCACACAATCTCCATGCCCTCCTCTTCCATAGGCTCAGGATGTGTACAAAGTAAGCACCCTGGCTTCCTGCTGAGTCACTCAGCCAAACCTCTAGACTCCCCAAGTTGATAAAATGTATCAACCATAACACTGTTCTTTTGCTGTCCTGCCACTACTCTAGGAATCACCCTGCCCCAAAGTGGTCACTGCCCATTGGACCCTCCCAGCAAGCTCTCTTTTGCCTGCAGGGTCTGGCTGCTGCATCTTCCCTTTATTCCCAACAAGACCCTCACCTCCCTGGTGTTGCAATCTCAGGAGGTGATTTGATAAATGAACTCATCTCAACCATCCCAACTTTTGAGTTATAACAACTTAACTTTGTTCCTCATGGCCATGGCTCTCCAGGGGCTGTAATTTGGACAGCCCAGTGGGGAAGACATTTGTGGAGGGAGTAGCACTGCTCAGGGTCTTGGCACCTGTTCCTGCTAATGGGGATGGCATAAAGCCTTGGAACGCAAAGATCCAAGTTTGGTACTTGAGTCCCCTTTCACCAGCCAGGATATCACAGCCAAATGTTGTAAATTTCATTGAGCTTTATTTTTCTCTACTCTAAAGTGGGAAAATAATGCTCCAAATTTCAAAGGGTGGTTGGCTGAAAAAGTAGGTGTTTGCCAGGCATGGTGGTGTGTGCCTGTAATCCCAGCACTTGGGAGGCTGTGGCAGGAGGATCATTGTGAATTCGAGACTAGCCTGGGCTACAAAGTGAGCTCAAGGCCAGTCTGAACTACACAGTGAGACCCTGTCTCAAAAATACAAAAAAAAAAAAAAAAAGAAAGAAAGAAAGAAAAGAAAAGAAAGAGTAGGTGAGTGCGCAGATGTGAAAAAACTATTGAGAATTGACCTTTTTGGTTGTTGTTGTGGGGACTGAACTCAGGGTCTTGTGCAGGCTAAGGCGAGTACTCTATTTTTAATGTACAACCCAATCTCTTAGCAAATATTCTAATATCACGCATAGGCTAGCCTTGTCAGAATTGGGATTGGAGATTAGGGTACTGTAGAATCAAGTCCAAGTAATCCTATGTAGAGTTGGAGATAAATTTTAGATATGACTGAACTCTATGGTGCTCCCCCACCCCAAAGTCTGCCTCTACTATTTCAAATGAGCCTCAGGGCCTGTCAGATGTGTACCAAAGGCCTCTGGAGAACCTCTGAGGCATTCTTTAATGACTTCTCCAGTCCTACATTGGTAGGAAAGCAGGAATCCAGGTGGAGATCAAAGGGCAAGAAGCAAAGAACGTGACTTGCGTTTTGTACCCTTTCTTTTCAGAGTAGCGGCTGGAGGAAAGTCTCTGTGTGCCTTTGACAATTATGGAAAAGATTTGTGAATAAATAACTTGATTTCAATGTGAGGTCACATTCTTTCAGTTCCACAAAATGTGTAGCATAGAGCCTTATCTTGAGAGGCCTCCAGGAGGGCTTTGAAGGAGACTCTTGCTGACTTGCCTTAAAGATTAAGAATTCAACTTATGCATTCTTGATAGCTCTCATCAGTGCTTGTGATATAGATACATCTTGAGATCAGAATCATGGGGGAAGGATCGAAGGTGGACTTTATCCCTGAACATGGTTATGGTTTAGACCAAAAGTGGCCCCAAAGCCTTGTCTGTTTGGGAGGTGACTGGGTTATGGGACAGTATCACTAACTTGCTGTTGAGGGGTGGGATCTGGCTCAAAGATTTGGGCCGCTGTGGGCATGATGTAGGAGGTTATATGTCCCTTCCTGCCCCCTTCCTTCACTCTCTGCTTCCTGGATACCGTGAGGTGAGCGGTTTTCCTCTGCCAGACCCTTCTATCAATACCACCAACCATGCAAGGATGGAAACTTCTAAAACAAGAACCAGAATAAACCTCTCCTCCTTTAAGTTGCAGGTGCAGGTGTCCCAGTGAAGACAGTGTGACCAAGACAGACCTAGTGGGTTGGCCTCTGGGCAGCTGGATGATCCGTTTGAGAGAAAGACTTGCAAGCCCTAGCCAACAGGAGTAGGTGAATCTGTGTTGTCGATAACTCTTGCAGAAAGTATACTGAGGAGGAGGAGGGACTCCAACATGCAGCGTGCACCAAGGCAGGGTTGTGGAAGTGTCTGTGTATAACTTAAAACTGATGAGACTGAGAGCCTGCTGTCTATCCTCATCAGTATAGGCAATTCTAAACAATGTCAGGGATGAAGGTCTCCTTTCTGCTGGGGCCAGAGCTCCCATCCATGGTATGCCACCGCCCATGTCCTCTTGTGCTTGTCACCCTTGCTTAAAGAATGACCTCCTGAATGGACATCATCTTTGGGTGAGCTCTGACTAAGTACTGGGCTTGTTTTCAGCTGAGACGTTTGAACAGGATTGTAACGTGGTGACCTTAGGGAAAAAGGAGACAGGCACTTCGCAGATGGAAAGAGTCCTGCTCAGGTCACTCGAGCACCTGGACCTAAAATGTTCGTTTACAGAGACAACAAATTCCCCTGGTGCTTACACTAGTTTGATTTGGGTTTTTGTTACTGGCAACAGAGAGTCCCAGTTATGTAAATAATACTATATCAATACCGACAAGCACAGGAAACTGCAAAAAGCATCTGGTTACCTACAAGGTGTTATGATATTCACCTACAGCCTGGCCTGGAAGCCATGGTTTCTAGATTTTTCCCGACTTTGCTGCCCCCTGTCATCACTGAGCAAACATATGTACTAGCAGGTCACAGAGATACCTTTCTGTACATAACAGGACTCTGTAGAAGGCTGCCTGGATCCCATCCAAGGCAAGTATTTGCAGAAGTTCCCAAAGCTTATAATTATAGGGCTGAAGAGCAGAGACCTGTACTGTGAGGGCAGCTTTTGGGTGAAACTCTAGAATGTTGTAAAAGGAAATCACTGCATTTGAGACCAGTTGAATTCACATTTAAGGAAAAAATTAATTTCGTCTGTATAGACTTAGAATGAGAAGACCTGGATTATAACATTTCATAAGAGAAAACTAAAAATAAAATTTTAGAAAAAAGTAGAAGAACTTCTTTCCTTTTATTTATTTATTTATTTATTTATTTATTTATTTGTCTTTTTGAGCCTGGGTCTCACTATGCAGTTCAGGCTGGCCTCAAGCTCACTTTGTAGCCCAGGCTGGTCTTGCTCCTCCTCCTTCAGCCTCATGAGTGCTGGGATTACAGGCTTGCGCCACCACGCCCGACCAGAAGAACTTCTTTTAGTGTTTTCAACTTATCCTGCATATGACACAAATCAGTATTTGATCCACTGTCTAAAAAACACTTACATTCAAAATCCAAAAACCAACAAGAACAACGCTTACATTCTTTTCCCAGGCAGATACTCTCTTCCTAGTAGGACAATGGTTACACAAGCTAGAGCTCAAAATCTCTTACTGTGAAGGATCCTTTTCTGCACCTAGTGTTTTCCCAAAATGACTGTGAATAGGCAACTTGGGTCCCATGCTATCACTGAGCCAATGTCCATGGGGACGGGAGACTGGGCCTGGCTTGCGAGGGTCCCTTGTCTACCCTGTGGAGTAGGAGGGAATGTCTTTACTGATAACGGGCTCTGTCTAGTCCCAGTGGGTCAGCAAAGTCTGGAGCTGAGGCTAGTAGAAGGGAAAAAAGGTCTACAGTAATCCTCTGAAGTTTGAAGCTTTATTTTTTTTCATACTGCTGCTTCCCCGACCCTCTTGCTCACTTTAAGGGCCCTGACCTTGGCCTTTCGTCTCTTTCCCTGGGGAGCTCTCATGCAGTCTTTGGCACATGGTATCCCGATAGCATATATTTGCTTATGACTCCTTCCATCGGTCAGGCCTCAAGCAGAGAACAGAACAAGTAGGAATAATTAATTAGAAATCTATTGCAAGGAATTTCTTATGTGGTTTTTGTATGGTGTTAGGAAGGGCAACTCTTGGACATGGGATAAAACTCTGTCCTTAAGGAAGCCTAGCTCTGCTCTTAGGGCCTAGCAGTTGATTGAATCAACTACCAGATTTATGTACCCTACCCAGATTTATGTAGCTGTCCATCTAAGTATCTATTTATCTCAGTATCTTTCAGTTACTTAAATTCAACTGATTATGAACTTTAGTCATATCTATAAAGTATTTTCACGGCAATACCTAAATCAGTATTTGTTTGAATAACGGGGCTCAGGGCTGGGTGAGATGACCCACAAAATTCCCTAACAAATTCCTAAACTGACGTCTGCAACTCCAATCTCTCTGCCAACTCTCAGATCTGAATATACAACTGTGTACCTGATATGACCAGTCAGTGTCTCAAACCTGGCATTCCCTAAACCGAACTTCCGATGCCCTTCTGTTCCTACTCTCATGAGATTTTGGTTCTGCCCACTGCTAACTCAAATAAAATATCCTCAGAGTCATGTCTGCTTCTGTCTCTCACTTCCACATCTCTAAGCAAGCACTGCCTTCACTTGTCAGACAGATTTCAGATGTCTATTCCCGCAGTCTCCGCCCAGCCGTGGCTCCCTCCGCTGTAGCCTGGGTGGCTGCCAAAGCTGCTTAAACGGTCTGTCCGCTCTGTCTGCTCATCTTCTTGCCTCGGTCTCTTCCTTAGTCCACCCACTCACTAGGGTGACCTTTTTAAAGCAGGAACCGGATATACCTGATTCGTGTATTTGAAGCTTTCCAGGGACTCCCCGCTGGTCTTAGGTGACCTTGGTGTAGTGTGTTGCAAAACTAATCACAAATTTCTCCAATTCCTGCTTGCACGCCCATATGCAATGGCATTTTGCCATTCCTCACACAAGGAAGAATAGTCTATATTCCCATCCCATGAACTGAGTATGGCTTTGTGATTCGTTCTAATAGAACACAGTACAAGTGACATGATTAGCTAGCTTTTAAGGCCAAGTCTCAGAGAGCCTTGTAGTTTAGCCTTTGTCCTCCTGTAATGAGTGTAGGAGATGACCCAGCACCTAGTGGAGCATGAGAGATCACAGGAATGGGGTTGTGCTCTTCTGGCTGAGCCACTTAATGATTAGCCAATAGCCGGAAGCCACCAGACATGCGTGTAAAGCCATCTTAGTTGGAAACTGGGTCACAAAATGATAGCAGTCACATGAATGAGATTATCAGTGACTTGTGATGACTTGAGCCTGAGCTGTATCCCTGTGCAGTTGTGAACAAGTAGAATGGCTTGTGCTTTAAGCTACTGGGTTTTGAGTTGGTGTGAAGGTCGGTCATGATATGTCAGCTCGACTGGATTAGAAAATGCCTAGCAGTTTAGTGAAGCACCCCGGGCTGTGTCTGTAGCCATTTCCAGAGACGATTGGCATGTAGGCCCGCAAACTGACAGAGGGAAGACTCACTCTGTTTGTAGGTAGAACCATCCAATAGGCTGGCAGCCTGCACAGATAAAAGGGAAAGAAGAAGGAAGTTGGCATGTGTTTTGGATGCTCCATTCTGCTTCAATGGGTGCCTCTCTCGCTTGCTGTGGACATCAGACCCCAGTTTCCTCAGCCTTTCAACACAGACTCATACCAGCGACTCTCCAGGAAGCTCCCAAGCTTTCACATTGGGCCTGGTACGTCATTCTTCATCTCCTTTTCCTTTGTCACGTCCATCTCCTTGGGCTAAGCTGCTACTGAATCTTCTGGCTCTCCAGCATGCAGACGACCCCTGTAGATTCTCCTGCCTCTGCTCCTGTAAGCCCGCCTAATAAATCCCCTTGCATAATCACACATTTTTAAATCAGTTCTGTTCCTCTAGTGAACCCTAGTCATACAGTTGGCTTGTTATATTGTAGGCAACTGAGTTAGATAGAAATAGTATAGACAGTCAGACAGGGTGAAGCCCTCAGAGGAGCCAGTGCAGAAGATGAGATATCTTACAACCATGGGGGAGAGAGATACCTCTAGCTGTGGGCTAGAATTCAAGACAAAAGATAAAATAAATGTACCCCCATACTTCCGTAAGGACAAACATGAGGGACTGATATTCTTAGTAAGTCTCTATCACCTGGAGAAAGCCAGGAAGAGTCACTAACTCAACCCCCGACAGGAAGAGCCCCTGTTCTGTATTCAAGCCTCTTGCTGTGTGATTCACCTCCCCATTTGATCCCGATTTAATCAATTTTACCTGAGCAATTATACTTGTAATCTTATTGGTTGACCATAATGTTTTACCTCATGTCCACCTTGCTATTTCCCATGCTTCCTACCTTGGACCTGCCTCACCTTGTGGATTTGCTCCATAAAAATCCCTAGAAACGGCAGATTTCTTGGCAATCCACATAGGTCCCCTTCTGTCTGTCAGACTGAAGCTCTCTTTGAATAAATATATTCTGCTCTTAACCTCCATTGTTCCTAAAATTCTTTTTTTGTTTTTTGGTATTTTTGAGACAGGGTCTCACTATGCAGTTCAGGCTGGCCTTGAGCTCACTTTGTAGCCCAGGCTGGTCTCAAACTCGCAACGATCCTCCTGCCGTAGCCTCCCAAGAGCTAGGATAATAGGCGTGCACCACCACACTGGGCTGTTGTTCCTAAAATTCACTCTTCAATTTTAGAGAACATGAACTCGTCCCAGATATCTAGCAGGCTGGAAGTTTCTTTTCTCCGTATCAGTTACCCAGCTGTGGATAACTGATTTACTTCACCTGCAAGTTTCTTCATGCATGGCCAGCTTCTCCTAACTTCTCTCCTACTGCTCCTTCCTGTGGTCATTCTACTGCAGCTCTGCTGGCCTCCTTGTGTTTCTAAAGTATTCTCACCCCTTCCTCCTCCAGGTCACTGATTCCTGGGGCGGTTGTGTGCCAGGTTTTCATTTCTCAAGGCAAGTTAAAATAGCGTTCTTCTAAGTTCAAATACCACTGGGAAATTTTCTATGACGACATCTATTTAATTTTGCCTCCATCAGTTACTGTCACTGTTAGGATTTCTTTCCTTACTGCGGATAATTATCTTGTTTCTGCAGTTATTTGTTTTACTAGAACATAAGCACTAGAAGGATAATGATTTTATCTGATTCATTTCTATGACATCTCCAGGACCTAGTATAATACCAAGCTCATCGTGGATGCTTACTTAACACAGTATATTGGTTTCTATATTGGATGAATGAAAGGACATTTTTTATAGCAGCAGCCTGGGACCATGTTCCAGCCTTGGGGTGACCACCATGTAGCTGTTGCGGACATAATGTAAATTGGGACAGAACTGTGGAAATGAAATACACCTGGCTACACCAACCGAATAAGGGTGGCTCCTTTATTTTTTGCTTATTTCTATTTAAGTCCTTCTTGGCATTGTCTTGTTAGTGTCAGAGGGTGCGCTAGCTGTTCCAAGGGCAGTCAGACCCAGGCGGTGGCCTGCACCCGGGCCAGAAGAGTGAAGATACTGCCTGTGGGCCCCAAAGGAAGAGGACTCTGAGAAAACTATGAGCTGTAGTGGCTCCACCTGGAGTGGCTCTTTCTGGGATCCAAAAAGAGATTCTTAGGATTTTCGCTTTATTTTCATGAGGGAAGACAGCACTCTGAGTATTTAGAAAAATCCCAAGTTCATCATTAGCATTTGTATGGCTTGAAAGATATTCTGTGTTTTGTTGCTCTGGTTGTATTTATTTCCAGAACTACAAGTCCTAGACATGTTTTTTTTTTTTTTTTGCGGTACTGGGGATCGAACTCAGGACCCTGCGCTTGCTAGGCAAGCGCTTATTTCACTGAGCTATATCCCCAGCCCCCCTAGACATGTTATGTGGCTTGTTACTCAGCCCACACCTTTTTGACCTTCACTATGCTGAGGCCCTAGCAGTCCCATTGGCTGGTCTTCACCCATGGCCATACATGATTAGATAGATTTGAATGTCTGACTTATGTTGGGCCAATTCAGACTCTCATTCCCGAAAATGTGTATTGGGGCCCGGAAGATACAAAGTTTTTAAAAATGTGAAAGCTAGACTGGCCGCTTTTTGTCTAAAGGGCCAGCATTGGGGTCCTACTGCTTGTTTGTACTCCAGCTCTACCACATTCTACTAGGTGATCTTGAACAACCAGTTAGGCACCTTCTACAAGTCTGTATCCTTATATATAAAATGTGAATTACAATAGCAGGCTATAGTCCTCCTTTGAAACTCTTGGGGCATGTGGACTTGGAATTTAGAAGTTGTCATACTTCAGAATCACATTATACTGTACGTCATGTATTACCTGACACTCCTACCAGGACCTGGGTCGGACTCTCATTATCAGAGGTGCTAATGTTTCTGCAGAGATTTGGTATGCTTACGTGGAATAAACACACAAATAGCCTTGAATTAGTTCAGGCCAAAATTTTCCGGGGAAAAAAAAGAACTAAGCTGTTTGTTGTTCTCTTGTGCGAGCTCTCTTGGTTTCAGCCGGCGGAGGTGTGGCTGTGGGCCTGTGGTAGGTGCTGCCTCAGAGTGGTGCCACGAACACACAGTACACAGAGAGGCTGAGCACGGAGGCCGGCAGCGAGGGAGTACTCATTAAAGTGAATAAGCTGTTATTATCCTGCGCACTGGGGAAACAGGCTGCCCTGATGAGATGTGGCCACCACAGTAAAACACCACAGACCAGGTGACTTAAACAGCAGTCATTTGTTTCTCACAGGTCTGGAGAACGGCTGGGGAGTCCAAGACCAAGGAGGAGCAGAGCAGTCCCTAGCAGCGGGGGCCTTCTTTATTTGTGGCTGGCGGATGGCAGGCTTGGCACTGAATGCTGACACTAGGGTGGAGGGAGAGCCTATGTGTAGACAGTAAGGGGGACTCTCGAGGAACAGCGAGCACGGTGTGGGAGATGAAGAGAAACTGAGAGGTGCCTTGAGTCCTGACGGCGTTCTTTCTTTCTCACTGTTTAGCAGTAAGGGTGTCTTTGGCCAGTTTCAGCTGTTCTGGGGGACCTTGAGTTCTCAGATATGTCACTGAGGTCTTCTGGAGACGAATCCTTAGAGAACTAGACTTTCTTTCCCTGCAGCTTCAAGTCTTGGCACTTCTCCTCTATCCCTGGCTGTCCTCCCGGGTGTTTCTTGGTGGCTTGGAGCTCTCAGGCCAGGCATGACCTTGTACACGGTGCTCTTTGCGCAGGCCTCTCCCAGGGAGGGACTTCCCACCACCCTTTGTAAATTCTTGCTTGTTTTCAAGGCTTCACTCAGTCCCCTCCTATTCTGACCACCCTATGTACCCGCAACTGCCCTCTCTAATGGGCTTAGGGTTTGGTGCTCACAACACAGCAACTTGCTTCGTTAAGGCAGAAGCACCTTGAGTGAGAGGGGATGAAATAAAAGCGTGAATCCCAGGAGGGGATGGGGTGTCACTGGTGGCATCACTAGGCTGCCGATCTCAGGCAGCACATTCTACGCACTCCCCTTTCCTGTCTGTGGCAGATGCTTGAGTCAGTTGCTCGCCGGACTGTTTGTCTGCTGCCCAGGAAAGGTCCCATGATCTCTCACCACTAAACTGTAGGTGGCCACCATCAATGGGGGACAGTAGATCGCGACAGATGGCCTGTATAGATTGAGAGGAGAGTACTCAATGAGCAGGACAGAGCAGTCCCCTCTTCCGCCCGTGGTAGATGAAGGCAGAGTGGGAATTAGGTGAAGAAAACGTACAATGGGCTCCCCGAGCAGGTAGGGCGAAGCCAGCCGAGAGAGACTGCCTTTCAGTCACACTTGACACATTTCAGCTCTCCCTAGCTTCTGACCTGCAGTCCCTGTCAACCAGAGATTTCTTCTTAACAATCCCATCAGAGTTCTGCAAGCAGCTGTTGGCAAATTACGTCTGCTCAGAGATAGTCTCTGGAGACTCAGGAAGAGCTTTTGAAGAACTGCTGACAATGTTTTATGTCTTCATCCGCAAACCATGGAATTTAATGAAGCACCTCCTAAAAATTTCATACCAAATCTTCAGAGCTTCAGGGCCCCTGATAAAAAATAAGTACTTAACTTCTCCTCAAAGTGGAAAGCAGGGGATATAAGGAGAGAAATTTTTAGTTCAAGAAATACTATTTCATCATTTCCTTAGGTTAAAAAAAGGAACAAAAACCTCAAATACTGAAGAAAATGTTGTGTATTGATCAGGAAACAGAACTCCTGGAAACAGCTGGAAATGAAAGAAAAAAAGAACAAGAGAAAAACAGCTGCGCAGTGGGGACCTGGGATGACCAATTGTTCACAGGGAGGCAGCCAGAACCTTGGCATTTATTGATTGAGAAGGGGATTGTTGGATGACCCAAGAGGGCAGAGATGAGATTATGTTAAGAAGGATCTTGCCCTGGAGTGTCTTCTAATCTGAGTGGTTTTAGTTTTAGCCTTGGTGTATGGGACAGGATGGCCTATCCCTAAAGACATATTGGGAAATCTCAAAAGGGTGATACCGCTAATCCCAAGCCCCCATTTATCCCTTAGGGAAGCATGCAAAATTAGCCATTGTGAATCTGTGGTCCCCAATATCCTGGCACACTGAACTGGTGGAAATACAACCCTGGGAAGAGTCAAGAGAGTTTCTGATAGTTCATTCTTCACCTCTCAGATCCGTTGTCTTCCCTGCACGTGGCCTAGGGGCAAGACCTCCAGGGACTCTGCTTCCTGGCTCCCTTGCCCTCTGGGTTCAGCCTGTGGAAGACACTAGCTGGGGATTGGAAGTCAGGAGAAGAGCTAGATCAGAGTATTTATTACGTGAGCCTTCCTTCCCCACTGTGGTTCTTCCCTCCTGGACAGTGACTCTCAAGTGTACCAGCAGTGTCTGCATCTTCACTGTACTTGTTAAAATGCAAGTTCTTGGCCCCACCCCCGGTCCACCTTGGGCTGCAGCAATTACCACTCCATCCCGCCTTCCAGATGGATTTGAGGCTGAGGGCCACACGGCCAGCTCCTAGGGGGTGGCCCTTGTTGGCAGTCCCAGCTTGTCCTGGACTCCAGTAATTCCATTTCCTCCTTCTGTCTCTTCAGCTGTAGGAACAGAGGGAGTTTCTCTGCCTGGCTAGTAATTGAGTAGTACACAACCCCTTGTTGGTGTTGCAGTACCCAGGCTTATTAGTGTGTTTAATCAGGTCCCTTGAGTGTGCTGCCTGTCTCCTGCAGGGAGCCTAATTGCCACACTGAGTGAGCAAACACCAGCCAAGGCTGGGAACTAGGGTATCCAGGGAAAACGGAGGCCACAGCCAGACAGAGGAGCACGGAACGCACAGTGGTGTCCCTACTAGGAAGCAGGATTTCGCTTGTTAGTGCTTACAAGCATTCCTTCCCCAGTGGACATCTGCTGCGTTCTGCTGACAGCCAGCCAAGTCAGACATTACACTGTGCCCTGGCCTCTGTCAAGGGTGGGTTGATTCCTCTTCTTAGTGAGACTCCTGTCACACCCTGCCTCCAAGTCACCACACAGATCAGACACTTTCAGACATGGAACCACGGTGAGGGAGCAGCGTGCGGCAAGGAGGAACTTGCCACTTAGAAGTCACGTGATACAGGCAAGTGGCCCAGCTCTCTGAGCCTCAGGGTCTGCAGCCATACGTAGGGATATTAATACCTGCTGGAGGCTGCGAAGGTAATGAATGTAGAACACCTTGTCTGGACGCTCCACAAAGCTGAGAACAATCCTGTTTGGAGCAATCTTCGTCCTCATCTAGGCTAATTCTCGCTCTGGTGAGGCTGTTCCTCTGCCTCAGCTGCCCAGGCAGAGTTCATTTCCCTCCGTCTGTGTCCCACTCTCCATGGTGCCTCGAGTGGCACAGTTGCCACAGGTGTGCGGATCTGTTTCTTTCCTATGCCCAGCCATTGGCACAGGGGGCTCAGGATTCCCAGAGGAAGTGCTTTCAGGAACAGCTGAGGGAGCAGACTTGCGGGTTTGTTCTGTTCCTCTTATTTCCCTGGTAAAGCACATAAATGTTTGTGTCTTCCACAAACATGGCAGAGCACCATGCCTGCTGGGCCCTAGTGGGAGGGAGAGTGCTGTATTCCCCAGTGACACAAACCTGGAGCAGAAGCCCTCTGAGCATCAGGGAAAGAAGGGGTCAGGAAGCAAGATGCACTTGGGGTGCTGTTTCCTCCTACTGGGTGTGTCCTCCCTGCAGTGACTGGCAGCTGCTGCTGGCGAGGAGGGTGATCCTGCAGAGAAGGCCCCGCCTCCTGTCCCTCTGCTTACCCTATCAATGGGTCTCAGTCACAGTCTTCTTTCATGCTTCTTAGCACTGCTCCTCACTACCCTGGTGATGTTTTAGAAACTGGAATGTTTTAGACATCTCTGAATCAAATGGAGACTCATTAGATTGCCACAGTTATGGGGAGATGTTGCGGGCAAAGTCAGGTCAAGTTTGAGGATGCTAAACATCCCACCCAGCCCGGACAGTCCGACACAGTAAGGAACGGTTGCCCATGGCACGGGACTCTCATATGCCCTGCCTGGAATTCTCATAGGTGAAAAACCTGTTTATAAGTATCCAATCTTGAAATCTAGTTCTCTTTACTATGCAAACACAAAAGTAATTTTTTTGCCTGATTTCAATAAACACTAAATTTTCCTTGGGTGCAGCTATTGTGTAAATTGAAGAGGAATGTAGTTTGTTTTGTTTGGAATTTTGCCAAGGGTTATTCACTGTGTTGGAGATTCTGTCGCAGTAGGTAACACTGTTTATCAGACCAGAACGCCCAGTTCAGCCAGGCGTGGAGCACCCCTGTAATCCTAGCACTCAGGAGTCAGGAGGATCACTGTGAGTTCTAGGCCAGCCTAGACTACATAGTGAGAGCCTGTCTCCAAAAAAAACAATGTCCAGTTCTTCTTTTCTTCTTCATTGGTCTGCATATGCAACTGCTGCTTTCAAATGTATTTAATCTTTATTGTAAAATATTAAACATAAAGTGTTGGCCATCTGCACCTTTTGAACACAAAACACAAGAGAGATTACAGAAATGCAAAGGAGAGATGGATGTGGAGGGAAGCTGAGGGCCCTGAGGGCAGGAGCTCTTTTAGATAGGGAGGCCCTGGAAGCCTCCCTGTGGGGTAATGGCGGCAGGGAGAGGTACAGGATGACAAAGGCAGTCACGCCAACGGCCCCCAGACTGTAGCTGGGCCTGTCCTAAGAACCGCCTGAATGCTTGCGTAATTGAGTGTGAGTGAGGAAGGGAGACATCACGGGATTTAGGTTTGAGTAGCAAAAAAGGTCCTGAGGCCACAGAAAGGACTTTATTCAACAGGAAAATATGGGAGGATCTGGCTGAAATATTCTCTTAAGATAAGGTTGACGCCCGTAGCTATGGCAAGTTCAAGAGGAGCCTGGGATATCTTGTGGTACCAGGAAGTAAAGAAGTGCAAAGAAAATACTGGGAGTGCATTGAAAAAACCTGGAGGGCAGCTTGAAATAGCTCTCAAAGGACCAAACAGAATAACAAAATAAAGAAAAAACCTCAGGCTGGTCTCAAACTCGCAACTGTCCACCTGCCTCAGCCTCCTGAGTGCTGGGATTGCAGGTGTGCTCTACCACCTCTGGCGATAGGAAATTAATGGCGATAGGAAATTAATACAGGAGAAAGAACGGGCGCAAAATCACTTGGGAGACATCTCAGTAATAACTATGGCGGGCAAGTGCTAGCAATGGTCACTAAATTAGTGGGCCAAAGTCCGATGAGTAAGGATGTTCGCATGGTCTCAAAATATCTCTCTATAAGACACATTCATTACGAAGAGAAAATTCCTACATCCATAGAGGAGGAACTTGGAGATACCACTGTAACCAAGTGATCAACTTTATCACTTCTAATGGGAAAATCATCACCACATTCCTTCTGCTAAGGTGGCCGAGAAGGGCACCAAGTCGCATCTATGGTGTTCTCGCTGCATTGTGTCTACCTTGAAATCAAACACAGGTAAACATGAGGCCAAACTAAGTGCATAGGCATTCAGTCAGACTGCTAGCCAATTGAAGGCTATTTGGGTCATTTTTACTTTGTAGCTATCATGAATGATACTACCAAGGATATTTATGTACAAATTTTTATGTAAGTATATATCTTCAATTTTCTTGGGGATATATACCTAAAATTAGAATTGTTGGGTCAATTAGGCAGCTCTGTTTAGCTGCCTGGTGATCAAATCTAGGTCTTCGCACATGCTAGGTCGGTGCTCTAGGATGGAGCTGTATCCCCAGCGCTGTGTGTAGCCCTCTGAGGAACTGACAAAACCTTCTTCACAGGCGTTGCACCGTTTTACATTCCCACCAGCCATGTATGGTGGTTCCAGTTTCTTAATGTCCACTTCAACAGTTATTTCCCATTTTGAAAAATTATAACCATTTCAGCAGCTGTAAGTTAATATCTCATTGTGATTTTGATTTTCTTTGCCCAGTAAGTCCCATTCTGTACTTATTGGTCATTTGTGTATTTTTTTTTTCTTTTTGAGAAATATCTATGAAAACCTTTGCCCCATTTAAAGAATTGAGTTGTCTTTTTATTGTTGAGTTGTGTTCTTTGTATATTCTGGATATTGTATACTTATCTGATATATGATTTATAACTATTTTCTCCCATTTAATGGATTGCTTTTTCACTTTTTTTTTTTTTTTCCGGTACTGGGGATCGAACTCAGGACCCTGCGCTTGCTAGGCAGGCACTTATTGCACTGAGCTATATCCCCAGCCCACTTTTTCACTTTCTTGCTATGTCATTTAATCCCCCCAATTTTAGAGTCCTATAAGGTACAGTTTGTTTGTTTTTACTTTGGTTGCTTATGCTTTTGGTGTTAAATTTAAGAAACTATTGCTTAACCCAGGGTAACAAAATTTAAGCCTTTTATTTTCTTCTGGGAGTTTTACAGTCTTAGCTCTTAAATTTAAGTCTTTGATCAATTTTGAGTTGGCTTTTGTAGGAGTCCAAACTAATTCATATGGATATCAGGTTGTCCAGCATTATTTATTACAAACGTCCTTTTTCCATTGAATAGGTTTGGTATCTTGTTAAAAAATCAATTGATCATACATGTATGATTTTATTTCTCGATTCTCAGTTCTATTTTAATACATGTTTATTCTTATTCCACGTGCATACTGTGTTGGTTTCTGTAGCTTAGTAGCGGGTTTTGAAAACAGGAAGCATGAGTCCTATAACAAAAATGTATATTTTATAGGGCAAGCTGATAAGACTTGGTTATAGGTTTGATAGAAATCTAACAACCTTAGAAATTTTAGCAAACCTTTGTGTTTTGAAGACTGTGTTGGCCGAAAAACAATTTAGCCTTCTTCCTGGTAGGTTTTTGGATGTCTCAGGAGATAAAACATCTTTTTCAGGTGGAAGATCCTATGAGGTCACTCCTTTGCAGGGAGTCAACAGGGAGATACTATGATTCTTTTCTCCTGTGACTTGGAGAGCTTAAGGGGAAAAGAATCATATGGTATAAACATCATTGTCTAGTTATTGATCCATAATGATTAGTTTTTGCCCTGCTGTTGATAGAACCCAATAACAGAGAAATGCGTGACAGCTCTGTTCCATAACCTTGTCTAGAGCCACTGTAGTCAATACAATGGTCACTGCTACAAGTGGCTGTCAGCCCCTGGGACATCTATGGGCACAGTGGCACACAGCTGTAATCCAGCACTCTGGACCTTAAGGAGGAGGGATGACAAGTTTGAGCCCAATGCAAACATCTTAGTGATTGAGGGAGACCCTGTCTCAAAATAAATAAGTAAATAAACAAACAAACAAACAAATAAATAAAAAGGGCTGGGATGCAGCTCAGTATGAAGGCCCTCGGTTCACTCCCCAGTACTACTGAGAAAGAAAAAAAATAGAAGAACTTGAAATGTGGTTAGTACAACTGGAAACCAAATTTTAAGCTTTCATTCAATTTCAATTAAAAGCTGAAATTTGACCCAATTATTAAAAAATGCTTAAGTGTTTAGAAGAGTTTGACTGTTAGTGGCTTTTAAAATATCTTTTAATTTTAGAAAATATAATACAGATCAAGTATTTCTGATGAAAATTTGTCATCATAAGATTTTCAAATTAAGATGTGCACCATTGTCGAAATCACTGTGGAGATGCCTCAAAAAAACTAGGATTTGAGGTCCCATTTGACCTAGCTATTCTCTTTCTGGTTATCTTCGCAAATGAATTAAAAACATTATACTATAGTGATATATGTGCACCCATGTTTATAGCAGCACAATTTGTAATAGCTAAGTCTTGGACATACACAAATGCCCATCAACCAAGGAATGGACAAAAAGATGTATTTTTATACAATGGAGTACTACTTAGCCATAAAGAAGGATAAACTTTTGACTTTTATAGGCAAATGGATGCAACTCAAGGCCATATTCATAAGTGAAATCAATCAGACTTGCATGGGTAAACATGGTATTGTCTCCCTGGTGTGAAAAACTGAAAGAGTAAATAAGGTCTAAAATGTACAATACATATTGTGAAATGGCAAGAAATTGTTCAAAAGGAAAAAGGAAGTAGGATGGGAGAAAGGGGAGAGGACAGAAGGGAAAAGGGAAAAATGCAAGTCAGTTACACTGTTCGTGTCTCTTAGTTCATTAAAAAGGAAGGTTTGTGCTTATACCGATTGGAGAAAAGTTTAACGCCATATCTTGTCCTCTGAATAGCTACTTGAAGATAACAATGTACAATATATTAACTATTGTTATTCTCCTATTGTTTTGTTATGAAATTTTATTTTGCCGTTTTTCCATAAAATTAAAAGAAACAAAATCGAGATGTGCTTTAAGTATAACATATCTACAAGGTATCAAAGACTTACTATGAAAAAGGAATTAGAAAGTTGAAGTAATCCCTTTGGCCTTTGCTGTCATTCCGCTAGACACTCAGGCTGCTCTCAGTGCTTTTCCTGATGGACTCCGGTGCATTTCAACAGCAAGGACAACTCCCCAGCCTTGGAACTGTGGGGACTTCTACAGCTGAGATTTAAGGCCTCAGTTACGTGGAGGCCATAAATGAGATTAATGGGGGAAAACAAAGACTGGCCCGGCTGTTGAAGTGAGAGAGAAACACTGGCTATGTTTCTCCTTGCTCTTTCTGCCCTGATGTGGCTTCCTGCTCGCCCATGCTGGCTTTCTGTCACCTGCCTTTTTTAGGGACCCAAAGTTCTGGTCTGTCCAGCACTGGAATTGTTTTTTGAGATGTAGGGAAGAAAGCTACCTCTAGGGTAGGGGCTGGCAAACTTTTGCTGTAGAGGGTCAGACAGCAATTAATTTATGCTTTCTTCCTGGGTGTGGTGGCGCATGCTGTAATCCCAGCATTCGGGAGGCTGAGGCAGGAAGATTGTTGCATATTTGAGACCAGCCTGGGCTACAAAGTGAGCTCAAGGCCAGCCTGAACTGCATAATGAGATCCTGTCTTGAAAAGACAAAAAAAAAAAAAAAAAAAAAAAAAAAATTATGCTTTCTGGGTCACAGACTCAAACATCCAACTCAGTCTTGGTGTGTAAACAAACAGGCTGTGTTCCAATACAATCATATGTATGCACAGGAACTTATAATTTTATGTCATTTTAACATGTTAATAAATACTGTCATTCTTTAGATTTCTTTTCCCAATTCTTTAAAAATGTGAAAGACACTCTAAGGTGGTGGGCTGAACAAAAAAAGGCAGGCAGAATTTGGTCTCAGGCCTGGTTTGTTGACCTCTGCTCTAGATTACAAGCAAGACCCAAATGTGGTAGAAACTGTGAGGCAGAAGGATCTCTCCATCCCTTCACTGCCAGCTCAGTGCCAGCACTTGGCAGCACCCTGTCTGAGTGATGGCAATTTCAAGACCCTGCCACAGACACAAATATATAAACCAGGGCTTGTCAAACGATCCAGGCAGGAGTGACTTCAGGAGAGTCATCACCCTGAGGTCTGGGGCGCTGGCACCGTCCTGAATCCTGCATTTTAAAGGCGTTGCTATGATTTCGGTCTTGCTTTCCTCCATGAGGAATCCCCAGGGTAACAGCGAATGGCCCTCTCGGAACTTGACCCCCGACTGTGTGTGGTAGGTGCTTGGGGGCTCTGTGATTCCCTGTCCAAATGTCCACTTTTAGGTGGACATTGTCTCTTTCCTGTGCCCATTCTGCTGTGCACTGACCATGTAGTCAACATGCCCATACCTGAGCCCAGGGGATAGCCGAGGGGCAGCCACACGCTCAGGATGCATGAAGATGGGCTCGAGCTTGTATGTGCTGTAGCTGAACATAGAAAGGGGGTTGGGCCTGGCATGGAGGGCCACAGGTGACTTCCTCTGCACGACTATGTTCAGCTATGTTCTAAACATAGTCCTGGCTTTTCAGGTAGTTTTGGAAGCCCCAGACTAAAGCAATTTAAAGTAGGTTGTGAGTTTGATTTCCAAATCTAACAATTATACATGCACCGTGTGGGCCTCCATTTGGATCACTGCTTTGAATCCTGCACATATTAGGGGTGGGCCTGCTTCTGAAGTGAAGACTGAATTTTGAAATGGAGGTGGGGGGTGGGGGATACTGGTTTGGTAGTGGAGTACTGGCTGGTGGGAGCCACTGTGTGCATCTTCTCAACTCTGTGTTCAAGGACACCATGTTGGTAGCTTGAAGTTGGCCAGAGTAGGAGACCTTCTACCATAAAAACCTGCAAATACTCAAAGCAGAGCTTCGTTTGTTTGTTTTGAGTTGCAGTTGCTAAACATTACCAGGACCCTGGATGCTGTGTGATCACCCGCTGTCCACCGAGAGGCAGTGGCTTGTTCCCTCTCTGCCTTACATCCGGTCTCTCCTCCAAGAATTTAATTTTTCATCCCAGGAGAACAGACCTGGAAGAATCCTCATCAGGAGACATGCTGATCAGGAAAGAGAAACTGTCAGGGAGGAAATGGAATCACTTGCTCGTTGGTAAGAATTTCTGAATGAAGCCCAGCTCCTGGTTGCCCTGAGCCATGCCCGAGACGCACCAGACTCTAATTCTTAGAACAGAATCCCCACAGAAGTCCACTTCAGACTGGCGCTACTGATTTGGAGGAGCTCTGGCATCGTAGGAAGACACGGTCCCGCCCTATCCTCTAGGTTCAGGTGCACATGCACGGTCACTTGTTCTTCTTGTTCTTGTTGTTTTCTTCTCCTCCTCCTCTTCCTCTTCCTTCTTCTCCGCTTTCTCTTCCTCTTCTTCTTCCTTCCCCTCCGCGCCCTCCTCCTCCTCCTCCTCTTCTTCTTTTTTTGTGATGAGGCTTGAACCCAGGACCTAATGCATGCTAAGCAAGCACCCTGCGATTGAGCTACATCTCTGCCTTGTAACGTGACTTTCATGGTTAAACCCTGGATTCCTTTGCCTGAAAATATCAGTCGCGGCAAAAATGTTTTTTTTTTCTTTTGTTTTCCATGCCTGCCCCCTGGTGGTGGATTTGGAGAAGTTCAGGTAGATTCCTATTACACGGTAATGTCAGATTCTGGAGGCGGATTCACAAACTCAGCTGTCTCCTGGGCCCAGACAGGAAGTGTCCTGGAGCAAAGATGCCTGAGTATGTGGAGAATGGGGAACTTTGGGTGGACTGGAGAACTCATGCCCTCTTCAAAAGGCAAGGCTACCTCTAGGCCCTTGCGCGTAGAGCGGAAGTCACAGATGAGCAACAGATGGATGTCTTTTGTATTTTAAAATACTTCAACTAGTTGCATACGTTAAAAAATTTATCTCCAGTTTTTCTCGTAAGCATTTGAATATTGGGCAAGTGTAAGTCCACATTATATCTGGGCCGAAATCTAGCGATACTAATGACTGTTTAGTGAATTTTTGAAAATGATGAGTGATGTGTAAGTTACTCTGATTTTCCCAGGCAAAGCAACATCCCCAACCGATACGAAACCACATGTTTTAGGCTTTAGGGATTCCAGAAATGGCCGCGAAGGTAGCTCAATATTAGAGTGCTTGCCTAGCATGCAGGCGGCCCTGGGTTCAATCCCCAGCACTCCCAAAGTAGATGTAGACTATGCAAAACCATCCTGGACATAGTGGTACTTGCTGGAGGTCCCAGCTCTTCAGGAGACTGAGGCAGGAGAATCCTTTGAGCCCAGGAGTTCAAGAACAACAGCGTGGACAACAGAGTGAGACTCTATCTCAAAACAGAAATTCCAAACATGAAAAATCCTTTATGTTCTTAGGTTGTATCAATTTTTTTTTTTTTTGTCATTTTGGAGACAGAGTCGCGCTATGCAGTTCAGGCTGCCCTCAAGCTCACTTTGTAGCCCAGGCTGGTCTGGAGCTTGTAAGGATCCTCCTGCCTCAGCCTCTCAAGTGCTGGGATTACAGGTGTGCGCCACCACGCCTGGCCAATCACTCTCTAATCTGTATTACTCCTTGCTAAATTCTTGGTGATTTTATAATTTTCTTACGCATACTTTAGTTTTTTATGCAGTCATTTTATATGAGAAAACTAACATGCATATATAGTTCTATAAAACATGGATTTTGAAAAAGGGTCTTGCCTTCACCCCAAGGCTGGCCTTAAACTCACAATACTCCTGGCTCATCCTCCCAAATGCTGGGATTACAAACATGTGCCACCGTATATAGCTCCTTTTTAATCCTTATACTTGTTTCTTCCTTGATGTGTGGTATTAATTAGTATCTCCGATTTGGCATTGCAGAGACCTGGCAATAGCAGGGGTCTCTTTTATCCCTGATTTGAACGAGAGGCATCTGTTTCAATATTAATTCTAATGTTTGCTCTGGGTTTAGATAGGCATACTTTATTAAGTTAAATAAATCCTCTTCTATTCCCAGTTTTCTGAGAATAGCAATTATGAATGAATTATGAATGAGTGTTGAATGGGATCAAATGATTTTTTCTGAATCTAAGATTGTCCTATGTGTAATATGACTTTTTATTAGAGATATTTTCAAATATATGCAAAGAGGGAATTGCATAATTAATCTTTATAATCCGTTACCCAACTTCAACAGCTATCAATTTCCTGTCATCCTTGTATCCTTTCTTCCCTCTGTTTCTTTGTCATTGTTTTAGTATTGGAAAGAAATCCAGGTGTCTTATCAGTTCATTTATAAATACAGTCGTGTGTACTGGTAGTAGGTGAGGGTTATGAAGAAGAATAGCCACAAACCTAGAAATAATGATAACAATAACATAATTTTAATAATCTAATATCTAATATGTGTTCATTTTTTCTTGATTTATCAAGCCACCCTAATTTTACTGTTAGTTTATTTGAACCAGATGCAAAAAGGTGCACACATTTCCTGTGGTTGGTATGTCTCTTAAGCCTCTTTAAATCCTTAAAAGTTCCTTTTCTTTTTATAAATGTTGATTTTTGAGTCATTTGTACCATAGAATTTCTTACCTGTAGTATTTGATTTAATCTTTAAAATGTCATTTATGTGTTATAACATATTATTTCACATATTATTCAATTCCCTGTATTGCTGAAAATTAACAATTAGAACAGCAGGTGCCTGGTGTGGTGGCGCACACCTGTAATCCCAGCACTTGAGAGGCTGCTGCAAGAGGATTGTTGTGCGTTCCAGATCAGCCTGGGCTCCAAAGTGAGCTCAAGGCCAGCCTGAACTGCATAGCGAGACCCTGTCTCAAAAAGACCAAAAAAAGGGAAAAAAATAAAAAAGAAAATTTAAACAGCAGTTTGAATTACAGGCAGGCTCTTCCTTTAAAAAATTTAAAATGTCTACTTATTTGGCAAAATTCCTCTCATGCAGGCATTGTGTACTTCCTGTTGCACCAAATCAAGAAGTCCATGATGCCTGGCTTTCTCATGTGCATGACCTTGGCGTTGACCAGCTGGCTGAGGGGAGTTGACTCAACCAATGGGACTCGTACGTCTCCCACCCAATTCCCACCAGTGCTTTTGGCAGACACTGAGAAGCATTATTCGTGGCTACCATTCACTAGCACTGCAAGATAGAGGTTTTCTAAATCATTGGCTCTTCCTACACGTATAAACTATAATTCTTCTGTCAAAGGTAACTTTTGTCAGTCATTTGTTTCCCCTGAAATACTGCCTGAACGGCAGAGCTACGATAGATGCCTTGTCCTCTGCTTCAGGTGTCATCCCAGAGTAAGGTGGTGTACTGTCTGCCTTTGAAAGGGTCCAAGGGTGGCTGTACAAAATTATGAGTCGGTGAAGTTTTATATATTTGCTGTGCTGAAGTATTTGTGTATAAAGCCAGTGGGTTCAGTTATTGAGATTATTGTTATTTTTGATGCTCAAATTATCCGATTTTTGGCTGTGGTTGGGCCTTCAGATTGACTTCAATGTGCTATTAATATGGTCTCAGCAGTCTCTGATAAGTTTCCTTAATTTCTGCTCTGACAAGATGTGACAGGCTCTCCTTATAGATTCTGTTCCCCAGATGAGGGGCCAGTCGTCTGTCCAACGCAGACGCTGGGGGTTGTGGGTGTACTTATCGCTTCAACATCTTTTCCAAATAATAATATCAGTATTATAGCTGATCCCACAATTGCCAAATGTAGTTTTGATTTTTAAAATTTTCATAATTCCATATATGTTTCTGGTTTAATCATCTTATTAATGTAGATCCTTTTCTGAGCATTTACTCATTTTATTTATTTATTTATTTATTTGGTACCAGGAATCGAATTCAGGACCTTGAGCTTGCCAGGCAGATACTTATGCCACTGAGCTATGTCCTCAGCCTTCATTTAGGTTATGTTTTGAAGTCTACTGGTTTAATATTGTTCACAATATTTTCTTTTTCTTTTATTCTTAAAGTTTAGGTAAATTTCTATTTTGACATATTTGAAACTTATGGGAAAATTATGGGGAGTACACAGAAGTAGTTAACTGTAGCTGTGCCTATTAACCTTGATTATTGAGGAGTAAGAGACAGCTAGAAAGGAGACCAGATGGTGAGGGGTACTAACCTCGTCACTGAGAAGTGTGCAGCCAAATGGGCCACTTCTCATCGAGGGAAGTACGTCTTTCGGGCGTGACCTTGGGAATTGTACCTGGGCCCTGGCCCCTCCCTCTCTGGCTCTTCCCCTGCCCTCTGTTTCTTTGTATGAGTTGAACCTGCCATGCCCTCTGTCACGATATTTCTTCCTTGGAGCCAGCTGACCATGGACTGAAATCTCTGAAATGGTAAGCCAAAAATCAACTTCTCGTCTGAGTTTGTAGATTTCAAGTATTTTGTCCCAGCAACTGGTCACAGAGCTGATCAATGCAATATCTTTTATTCAAACCCATTCACTGTTACTATTTTGCCATATTTTCATTATCATTTATCTCTTTCGTGTATCTACATATTTTCTTTCCTTTTCTTTTTTTCCTCTGAATCATTTGAGGGTCAGTTGCAGACACTATGCTCCTTCAAATCTTAGTATTTCAGTGTTTATTTCCAAAGACCAAGAGCACTTCTTTGGAGTTACTATGGTATAGTTAATGAAATCAGGAAGTTAAATGTTTATCTAACACAGTATGACATTTTCTAATACACAGCCCACATTTTCTTTTTATTAGCAACTCCAATAATATCTGTCATTATTTTTCTGACCTAACATCCAATGATGATGTTAGATGTCATCACTTCAGTTAGATGTCATCACTCTTAGTCCTTAGAGTTGCTTTAATCCCTCAGATTTCTAGGTCTTTCTTTAAACTTACATTTTGGTGAGTACAGGGACAGTTGTTTTGTAGATGTCCCTTGACTCAAATTTGACTCACGTTTCTGTGGGGTTAGGTTTGGTTTATGAACTTTTGGTGGGAGCACTACAGAAGTGACACTGCTCCTCCGCGTACAGTGTAAGGTCTCAGAGGATGTTGACACACGATGACAATTTTGCTCACTTAGTTAAGGTGGAGTTCACTAGTTTTCTCCGCTGAAGTTACTGTTTTACTTTCTGTAATAAGTAAGAAAAGTGTGGGAGATACTCTGCCATGATATAGATACCTTGCTACTTGTGAATTTTAGCGTCTGTTATTCACTCTTGCTCACATCATTCATTAGTTTGTACAGTGTGATTTTTCTAGTACCTCCGTTTCTTTTTGTTTTTAGTTGGTGAGAAGCCTTCCCCTTCTCCCTATGTTATTTATTTTATTTCATTCTTTGTTAATCTCAGTGGCACCTATAGTTTCATCTTTTAAAAATCGGTAACGTTTATTTGTGCCTTTTAAATTATTTATTGATTTTTTACTTTTTGCCTTTTTGAGACAGGGTCTTGCCATGCGGTTCAGGCTGGCCTTGAGCTCACTTTGTAGCCCAGGCTGGTCTTGAACTCGCAATGCTCCTCCTGCCTCAGCCTCCCGAGTTCCTGGATGACAGGTGTGCACGACCCACGCCCGGCTTGTGCCTTTTTAATTCATCAAATTTTGCCAGAGTTTTGTGCATTTTGTCAGACTTTTCAAAACATCAAGTTTTTGATTTCTTGACCGCCTTAGGTTTGATTTCTCCAGAAGGGGACAATCTGTAGGCTTTTGTGTAATGGTGCAGGCCCAAGTACTGCAGACAGAGAGGGCAAACCAATCACCAGGATGCATACCGTTCTTAGGTAGGATGAATCACTGCTCCTTTCAGGATGGAAGGGATCCAAGGTAATGAATTTGCTGCTGAGTGGCTGATTCTGTCCTTGATGGTGTGGTATCAAGGACTCAGCACTGGCTTTTGCGTCTAATGGTCGAGGCCTCAGCAGAGGTGATAAGCAGGCCAGGCTTGCTCAGGAGCCATCATTCATGTCTGGGGATAAGGACTAGTCCATTAATTTGCTCACAGCCCCCTTTGTGAAGACCGAGGGGCCAAGGCCGGGCCAAATGTTGTTCGTGGGATATCATTCCACCTACTGGGTTCCCCAGTTCCTGCGGTGCACCTGCTCCGCGGTGGACACTGACACAAAGGTGACACAGACTGACACGCTGTGCATATTCCCGTAGCTCTCCTGGCTGCCTCTTCCTCACACACCCTTATTTCCAGTCTTTCAGTCTTGCTACCTTCAGGCCCTTGACCATTCTCCACCACTTAGAAATATTTACTTCAGGACACTTCTCCCTCAGCACACAGCGAATGAGTAGTTGCATGTGAAGTATGTGATGGACCAGCCTTGTAATGTCAGCATGGTCAAGATTCCTTTAGGCTCTATTGCAGTGGAGCAGATGAACTACATTGTAACAGCCAAATGGCAAGATTACACGAAAGGGCAATGATCTGATCATCCTAGCTGGTCGGGCCAGATCCTTAGCTACATGCCAGTACCAGATCCTGTCTCATCTGTTCTAATAAAGATGCTGGCTGTATCTGGCACAGCAGCTGCAAATGTGGCTGCCCTACTGCTAAGTACCACAATCTACCTCCACCCGTCTGGTTTTTCAGGGTTGTTCCAGTGAATTAAAAGGGGAATTTGTATCCTTTAAATCCCTGAGAGTGGTACTTCCTTGGTATCTGTGTCACATCCCAACTTGAATGTGGAACTGCTCTAAAAGCCTGCATGTCCCCTTGGCCCTGGTGTACAGCTACTCTGGCAGAGGGATAGTGATTCCTCTGGGGTCAGAAGTGGGAGAAATGCTACTTTTAGAAGTTGTGTAGGGTTCTTCTCTGTGTGACCTGATCTTCCCTTCTATAGATGAGTTTGAGAAGTATCCCATTTCCGAGAATTAGGGAAGAGCTTGTGAATTTTTGCTGCCTAGGCACAGTCCAGTAGCCTGCTCACACTGGTCTACGATCTTTTTTTTTTTGTCTTATCTGTGAAACACAGATCCTTGTTGCAATTAGTGGTTTTCTTACTGTTATGGCTTGCATCTAAATGTACCTCCAAAGCCTCATGTACTCACAGCTGGGGCTTCTTGCTTTTCGGAGGTGGCAGGATCTAGGGTGTGTGAATATTGATTAAGGGTGTGATAACTAAATTAGTCCACTCAATGGTTTAGCATAGTTCTGGGTGTGGATACCGGAAGGGCCCACCCTGGATATGGATGGAACCAATCAATAGGCTTGTACCCTGAATGGAATAAAGGAGAAAGGGAGGATACTGCATGCTGCCTCCTGTCTGCCTGCCATGGACTGTTTCTGCCCTGGGACGCTCCTCTGCCACACCGCCCTGCACTGGAGCCAGCCAACTATGGACTGAAACCTGTACAAACTGAACTAAAATAAACCTTCCCTCCTTTAACTTATAGGTGTTGAGTATTTTGTCACAGCAATGAGAAAGTTACTTTAGAACAAGACATAAAGTTAAATGAGATCTCATCTCTCCTCCTAAGTCTTAGTTTACCCAACCATTAACCACTTTCTATTTAATTTATCTTTTCAGTATTTACAATATATTTGACATTACTCATTAATTCCATAAATCAGACATCATTTCAATTTTTTTACATGACCAATGCTTGTTTAGATTTACCCATACATTTCCCACCATTTTTGCTCACCATTCCTTCTAACCATGTCATGTCTTTCTTCTAGGATTACTTCCCTTCTTCATAACGTGCATCCTTTAGGAATTCTTTCTTTCTTTATTATTTTAAAGAGAAAAAGATAAAAATAAAACAGACTTTCAAAATAAGAGAATAGGAGAGTAGTGATAATTAATACATTGAGTATAGGGATTCTTTTGGAGAAGAACTATTAGTCATGAATAACCACTGTTTTTATTTATCTGAAAATAACTTTACCATCACTATTTTTCTCTTCTTTTCATAAACTTTTATGTTGAATTATAACACACACACACACACACACACACAGACACACACACGCGGAGACACACACACGCGGAGACACACACCCACACAGAATAAAGTGCATGTAATTAACTGGAATAACTGTTTCAGAGGGACACAGCCATTAACTCTGCAGCAGCTCCTCCAAGACTCTCTGCATCGCCCACCCCACAGGAGCTCTCTTCTCACTGCTGTCTCTGAGAGGGGATTTATCTATTTTTAAATTTTATATAAATGGAACTGTATATTTCACAATGTGTTGTTTCTGGCCTTCTCTCAGCATTTTGTTTGTGATATTCATCCCTATTGTGTCTACCAGTGGTTTATTTATTTATTTTCTTTTAGTCTTCATCCCCTAAACATTGAGCTGTTTCTGGGGTTGTCATTTTAATCAAGCTTGTCAGCACTTATCTTAAGATGTGGTTCTAAGTCCTATCTGTGGCCTCACCAGCCCAGAGCAGGGTGAGGATATTTGTTGTCAGGGGTTGGACCTGCCACCTGCTCCCATACAGCATCTGTGTGCACTACTCTGTTCTTCTGAGTGTATGGACAGTTGATCTCTTTCCAGGAATATAAACATATTTTTCCATTAAAACTGTTACCTGTATTATTTTATTTTTGAAATCCTAAGGGACAGTCTTTACATTTATCTCTGATAAAATTCATCATTTGTTTTCTGTTATGGTTTGTACCTAGATGTCCCTCAAAGGTATTAGTGTAGACAGCTAAGTGAAGTAGAAATATAGACAGTCAGACTCAAGGGAGTCAGTGCAGAAGAAGAGAACACATTACTTTGCACTTTCCTTATTTGGAGGGATGTTTTGCTAAAGATTAGAGAGGGGGGAACCCTGAACCTTTCCCTCCTGTCTGACAAATAAGAACTTTTAGATTGAGTCCATAGAAAATGAGTGTTTGCTAACCCTGAAACAGGAAAGTCATCTTAGATGAGGAACACATTTGGTTTAAGGGAGACTCTCCCACCTCCCAGATCTCTCTCTCCCCTCATAGGCCTGACCCTCATTATTTATGTGTGTAGTGGAGGGAAATACTTCTGCTAATGTGAGAGTTATAGTTATTGAACAATGTGTACAGGTTTTAAACTGTGAGTTTCATAGGTGTGTTGCAGATATAGGAACAGAAATTTTATTTATGTATTTATTTTGAAGACTGGAAAGACATGAACCGGAATAACTCAAAAGCAATAAAGGAAAAACATAATTACAGAGAAGATAGTAGGGAATTAGCAATGGTTGCTGTATTACATAATGTTATCTTGAAGTTAGTTACTCAGTTATACAAATAAAGGCATGTACAGTTGATCAATTGATTTTCTCCACCCTCATCTCCATTGTTACCCCACCTGAGGAGTCCTCTTCCCTCTGATAATAACTGTACTTTTTGGTTTATTTACTCTCTTGGGTTCTCACATTGGGAAGACACATGGCTGCTTCAAATTACGTTGTAACAAACATGGGTGCACACAAATTGCTATGGCACTCGGTGGACAATCACCCATCCTCAAAGACGGTACAGAGGCAGAAACCCAGGTACACTATGGTCAGCACCCCATTGACAAGCCCTCTAGGCCCTTGGGGGCCTGGTTGAGTCTGCAGTGTTGCCCCTGCAGACCTCTGGCCTCCACCCCATCACTGCGTTCCCCAGGACCCGGTCCAGGTCCTCAGGGTTTTCATGTAGCCTGCAGGGAACCCCCTTTCCCCCCACAGGCTGCTGAGCTCCCTGTCAAGGCCCGTGGGGTCCCCTCATAGGCCACCAGTGTCTCTCTGCAGGCCACCTATGACTCTTAGGAGGCTGTCCCCAACCAGCTAGAGGTCTGGATCTGTACCCTACTTGTAAGTCTTTGCTTCCTCTCTCATCTCAATCTCCCATTCTGTCACTCCCCCCTCCCCTTACACAGCGGGTCACTGGGCACACTTACAATGATGGGCACAAGAGGTATGAAGTCTCCCCCACCTGTGCTCACTGAGGTAGTTCAGGGTGTGTACTAAGTTTAGGCATTAGTTTTAGGAGATAATTGGAGGAGTTTCTTGGGTCTTCTGTGTAGAGGATGTTGTCATCTCTTGATCTCCAGGACTGCTGCTTTTTGTATAACTTGTGTCTATGGGTTCATACAAGGTTCATGTTTGCAAGCAGTATGAAGTCCCTCTCGGTGCTCATAATTGCTGTCTGGAACACAATGACCGTTGCTGTCTGGAACACAATGACCAGCTGTGGGTGCAAGGGGCATTGAGTTTCAAGGTGCTCACAGAAGGAATTCAGGATGCGACTTGGAGCCCGGTACCTCAGCTCATGCTTCGTGCTTGGTGTTGCAGTGAGAAGGGTGTGGGCTGATCTGGCCCACCTCCATCTGCACATCACTCTTGCTGGTGTGCTCCAGTTTCCCTTTGTTCATTGGCTGGATCCCTGGGATTTGCCATGGCCCAGGGGCGGCTGCTCCCACTCTCTGCTGCTTTCTGCTGCTCTCTGCTGGTAGCTGCTCTCATGGGGGAGAGGTAGCAGGCCACAGCCTTGGGGCAGGCGTGGAGCTGGTTGTGGCGGGCTGTGTACTTGTTGATTTGTCTCCACCTTGCCTCAGGGCCCTGATTAGGGCGGGTTGCTGCAGAGTGGGCATGCTGATTTAGTGGTTGTTGTTCGTTTTCATCATCAAGCTGGATTCAACAGCACCTCCCGACTGCCACTGCTTCTTTTCAGGGCTGTGCTTTCTCTGCTCTGGTTTTGGCCCAGTTCGCCCAGTTTCGCTCTCCTCTTGCCAAGTCGGGAGGCTTCTGGAAGCACGGCTTCCAAAGCTGAAGCTGCGAGTATAGGGAGGAGAGAGTGGGACAAGGGTGTGTATGGAGTGGTGACTCCCTCTTTCTCCTCCTCCTCTTCTTCTAAATGCGCCATGGCAGCTGCCTGAGCTGTTTCTCAGGAAGGAATCTTGTTTGCTCTTTCTGATGGCTTCAATTCTCATTTCAAATCCTTTCTGATACTTGGGGACCTGGTTCTCACCTTCCTGTCTTTCTCATGTTGCTATAATCCAGTGTCTGGATGGCGACCCCCCCCCCCCAGGAGGATCTTTCTGTGCTGCTTACCCAGTCACCATCTTTCCAGAAGTCCAGAAACAGAAATTTTAGAGTGGATGTTGAGTAATACTTAGCCTTACCTTGCTTCTAAGGGATATTGCCTAGGTGATCAGGTAAATAGCACAAATGTCTTAGGGACTTCTTTGCCCTAGGGCTCAGAGCAGGATTTTTCTGAGCCATTACTCACCTCTATCTACATCTGGAGGTGATCGCTTTTTCAGGGTGGGAAGTGCTTTAACCACTTCCAATTTGCCCTTTGATTTTTTTTTTTTTTTGAAATAGGGTCTCACTATTTGGTTCAGGCTGGCCTCGATTTCCCTATGTAACCCAGGCTGACTTTGAACTTGCAGTGATCCTCCTGCCTCAGCCTCCCAACTGCTGGGATTACAGGTATTCAAGACCACACCTGGATGTCTTTTGATTTTTTCCCCTTACTTGCTTTTAAAGAATTGGAAAACAGTTGATCAGGTCTTTTGATTACTGGTTTAATTTTTCTAGCAGTTCTTCCTTCTTTAAATATTTCTGTGCAGCTACAATATACAGCTAGAATCAATTATAGATTGCAACACATGTTGGAGTGTGAGTTGGGAGTGTGAGCAACCAGAGAAAGTAGGGGCGTGTAACATTAATAGTAGCTGGTCTGGCTTGACTTAGCTTCTGCTCACTCTATAGTTAGCACCCCCACCTGTTGTGGAACAGGCCACTTCAGAGGATGCTTTGAGAGCACATAAAAACTAAGTAGGTGCTAAAAGGGACCCCTGTTTTGCTTGTTGTTTCTTGGGAAACTCAATGTTGAATTCCCTTACTCCTTTGGAATAGATTCTTAAGCAGTGAAAATTGTTCAACTCTCACATATTGAGAAAGAACTATTTAATATTTTTCTGCACCCATGCATGGCCTGCCTACCCACTAGAGACAAAGTGGAATGCAGAGGGGAGTATTGATTATGATAGTATTTGACAACTAGAATTATACCATAGGAGAGGGAAAATGGCCAGAATTACTTTATGTTCAGACTTTCTTTGCATGAAGAGATAATTCTTACTTGTGTTCAAAATATAAATATAAGGCACAGGACAACCAGATACCTCTGGCCCTTAAGCACAGTTGGATGCATCTACATTACTGAGCCTGAGATTCCCCTTCCTTGCCCTTTGGATCCTAAGGACAGGGATTCTGAGGCAACCTTAAAGCTTCATCCACTATCTCTAAGCTTGTGTTGCCCCTCATTTACCCTCTGGACTCTTAAGGGCAAGGCTTCCAAACTACCCTTAACTGAAGCCTCTCCTGGGCTATATCCCTCCCTATTTGATTTTGCTGAAGCTCCTCAAGGAGCTCCTGTGTCCCTTACAGGAGGTGAGTGGAGAATTTGGCCCTGCCCATGTCCACATGTCCTTTTCTCTCAGTGACCTCAAACAGATCAAACAAGATCTCAGAACATTTTCAGATGACCCTGATAAGTACATTGAGGTCTTCAGGGGACTTACTTAGATCTATGAACTAGACTGGAAAGATGTAATGTTACTCTTAAATCAAACACTGACTCCTAATGAGAGGCCAGCAGCATTACAAGCTGCTATTACACTTGGAGATGAATATCATGTTATTAATTTTAGAAGGCCAGAGGATAGGCAGCCAGGGAGCAGTTGGTTCCTACCAGAGCCCAAGCAGTCCCTGTACAAGATCTCTACTGGCCTAGCAACCAGATGGGAGATTGGAAGAGGAGACATCTTCAGACATGTATTGTCAAAGCTCTAAGAAGGATAAGAACAAAGCCCTTCAATTATTTTAAATTGTCAATTATTCATCAGGAGAAAGATGAGAACCCCTCTGCCTCCTTAGACCATTTACAAGAGGTATTAATGAAACATACATCCCTGGCTCCTGGTTTGATAGAAGGACAAATTATTCTCAAAGAGAAGTTTATTACCCAGTAAGCTTCAGAACCAAGAAAAAGCTATAAAAGATGGATTTGCTCCAGATAGTTCACTTGATACTTAAGCAAAAACTGCCTCCTCAGTATTTTGTCACTGAGACCAGGAGGAGGCCAAGGGGAGAAAACCAGGAGACCAAGAGGAAATGGCTGCTTTGATTGTGGCCTCAAAAGGAATAACTCTGAGTCTGATTCTTGGGGTTCCAAGACTAAGCTTGCCTACTACTGCTGCACAGAGCCAGGCCTCCTTAGGAGAGACCGATAAAAACTGTGAGGACAAGAGGCCTCCTGACCCATGCCCTGACCGCAGGGCGACCATTGGAAGTCACACTGCCCCTGAAATGGAGGTCCCAGAGCTCAAACCCATCTTACCAGCTGGTCCAGCAAAACTGAAGGGCTTCAGGGAACTCTGCCTTTTCCCTCTGGCTAAACTTCATTTCCATGGAGGAGCCATGGTTAATCATGAGTATAGAGAGAATAGAGACCAGATTATTGCTGGACACTCATGCGTGTCTCTTGGTCTTTTTTCGTTGCTGTTGTTGGTCCTTCTTTTCAACCCTGGCCTTCCTTCTAGCCATCATACTTCAGTAAAAGCAGTCACTAGAGAGGAGGTAATTTGCTATTTCTCACAACCTTCAGGCTGTAACCAGGGTGGCTTCCTCTTCTCCCACTCCTTTTTAATTATGTGTGGAAGTCCAGTCCTCCTCCTGGGGAGAGATATCTTATCTTGCTTGAATACTGTAATATACATGCACCCAGTCAGCTATGCTGCCTCCTCCTTGTAGAGACAGAAAGAAACCCTCAAGCATGGTGCAAATGCATCTCAAAGATCCTACTATTTTTCCTCATCATAGACAATACCCTCTAAGGCCTGAAGTTAAAAAAGGATTCTTTCCTATAACTGACAACTGAACACAAAAATGTGCCTACACCCTATAACAGCTCTTGCCACACTGCAATCTTGGGAGTTCAAAACACAATGTGGAGTAGAGATTGCTACAAGACCTTAGACTGAGGCAGCAGTGACAGTCTACATGGTGGTACCTAACCCGTACACTGTCCTTTCTCAGATCCTTCAAGTTCCTGGTTGGTTTTCAGTGTTAGATTTAAAAGACGCCTTCTTCTGTATCCCTTTACATACAGATTCCCAGTTGCTTTTTGCCTGTGAAAATCCTCTCCACTGACTTGGACTGTGCTTCGGCAAGTGTTCAGAGACTGTCCTCACCATTTTAGATAAGTGCTTTCCAATGACTTGGTATGTTTTGGGTTTCCTGAGTCACAGTCCTGCCATATGTAGATGCCATACTGTTACGTGCCCCTCAGGAGAGCTCTCTAGCCATGGCAGCCCTGCTCTGCTGAGTTTTCTAGGAGACAGAGCATAAGTTGTCTAGGTTTAAGGCATAATTTTGCTGCCTTGAGGTAAAATACTTAGGCCTTATCCTATTTAAGAGGACCTGAAGGCTGGGGAGAGAGAGAATTAAATTAATACTTTTCTTTCTACAGCTCAAGACCCTAAAACAGCTAAGGGGATTCTAAGGAATTATATAGCCTTTTGTCACCTTTGGATAGCAAGGTATAGTGAGATTGCACGATCCTTCTATCAGCTTATAAAAGAAGCCCATATTTTAACCTGAGAACCTGATTCCCAAACTGCATTCCAGAGGTTTAAACAAGCACTTTTAAATGCCACAACACTAGGCTATTGAGAAGACACTGTTTCAATCTATATGTTAATGAAAGGCAGGGCATGGCTTTGGAGTGCTTACCAGAATTGAGGACCTGCTCAACAGCCTGTAGGGTATCTGCTTTGTGAACTAGACATTGTAGCAAAGGGATTGCCTTCATGCCTTAGAGTTGTGGCTACTGCAGCTCTCCTGGTACTAGAGACATCCAAGCTAAATTTTGGCAAATATCTCACTGTCTATATGCCTCACAATGTGGCAGGACTTCTTTCTTCCAAAGGGAGTCTATGGCTCTCAGACAGCTGACTTTTTAAATAATCAGGCTCTGCTTCTAGAAGGACCAGCCATTCAAATAAAGACACGTTCCTCCTTCAACCCTGCCACCTTTCCACCAGAAAAGGAAAGAACTGAAGCTAAAAGATTTACTGGACACACCCCTTACTGACCCTGATTTGACTGTCTTCTGTGATGGCAGTTCCTTCATAGAAAATATGACAAGAAGGACAGGTGTGCTGTAGTGACTCTACGTCAGACCCTTAAAAGTTCCTCACTTTCCCCTGGGACTAGTGCCCAGCTAGCAGAATTCAGCTCTGGCAAGGGTTTTACAACTCAGTGAAGGACAGAAAGTCAATATTTATGCTGATAATGATTATATATGATAACCCCAACTATAGGACAATTTAGTAGAATATTATTGGGCACAAAAAATCACTCCTCTTGTCACTGGCCTAACTTTACTAAATGCTTTAGATGGACACCCCCTGAGCAGTGAATGCACACCATAACTTTACAGGTTGAAGACTAATTTACAACAGACTTGTTTAATTGCTCTGGAATTAGATGGACAGCCCCAGTGGCACTCTGTGGTTCTGTAGAACCAATGTGTGGCTCTGAGTATTTCCTGGATGGACAGGGAGATACAAGCTAGGATTTGTGTGGTTACAAGGCGGGAGTGTCAAAAATATCAACAAACTTGCAAACTTACCCATCTGTGATGTTGATGGTCTAGAAGGGTGTTTCACTAGTATGATCATTTGGCGTCTATCTTTGTCCCTTCCCTAGGATTAGGGGAAGTCATGCAGCATGTTGAAGACTTGGCTAACTGTACGCATGGGCCTTAAATGACAGCTCAAGTGGTCTCTCTGTCTCTCTCCTAAATGAAAAAGTAAAATTAATGAGGCAAGCTGTCCACCAAAACCAGATGGCATTACACATCCTAACAACAGCACGAGAGGATACTTGTGCAATTGTAAAACGTTGTGTGTACATTTGTGATCCTTCTGCTAATATTTCAATGGCTGTTCAAGATATTAAAGGACAGGTTAATGCCATGTGTGATGGGTTAATAACTGGTGGTCAACTTGTTACATCCAGCTGACCTGGATAAGCGTGGTGCTGGGTGTGGAGGGTCCATCTGAGGACTGTTGCCAACAGCATAAAAAGGAGAACTGGAGAGGAAGAAGCAGGGCTGTTGGTTCTCCTGGAGGAGCTTGTCATGCTGGCTTTCCTGATATGAATTCAGCGGTTCTTATCATCTGAGGAGCTTGGGACCTCCTTGCTGAGAATGGCGCAGGTTCACTCTGGGGGCGCTCTGGTCCTGACTTTGAGCAACGCTTCCTGGCTCCAGAAGGGAAGATGATGCACTGCTCAGGCTCCTGGAGAAGCTTGTTGCACAGGCTTTCCTCATATGAACTCAGCTGTTCTCATGGTTGGAGGAGTTTGGGACCCCATTGTTGCTGAGGATCCCTGTGGTACTTTTCGGAGGAGCTCTGGTCCTTTCTTTAAGCATTGTTTCTAGGTACCAGTGCAGACCCCTCAGCCTGCTAGCACAGATTCTTCATTCCACTGGCACAGACTTTCTAGCTTCCACCACTGACCTTTGGGCCTTCCCAGTGTAGATCTGTGAAACAGACTTGCATGAGACATTGCTGTGCGCTCTGGGTCTTTAGCTGGACTCATCCAGGACATTGCTGTGGAATCCAGACCTTCAGGTGGATTCTTTGGATCTTTAGTGTATGGATAGATTTCCTGTACTCTTTTGTATTTGACTTTGGGTGACTATTCTAAAATAATCCTATAAATTGTGTGTCCTGTATTAAATTGTTTCCCTTGTAAACCCTGACTACAACACTATGTCATATTCTAAAATTCTCTCCTTACTCTCTTTGTGGGAGGCTATTACTGGCTTTGCCTGGTGCCAATTGTTGTATTCATAATAATCTTGTTGCTTTTATTATTTTGCCATGCATACTTAACTCTTCCTTTGGCCTTCTCTCCTCCAGACTTAAAGCCTACCAAAGATGAGAATGTCTGGTGTCTGATGAGGGCTTTAGATAGACCTTCTGGAAAGTATCTCTGACTGCCAATCACAACTATGACCCCCTTCAGCCAGAAGTAGCCAAAACGGTCATTGGCTGTTTCCCTCTTGCAGTGGTTAAGGGTACCTATTATATTATTGGGGGAATATATTTATAGACACTTAAGTAGAAATATTACAGGCTGTCAGACAGACTGGTCCCTCAAGGGAGTCAGTGCAGAAGATGAGAATGCATTGCAACTGTGGCCGGAGGTACATCTGTTAGAGGCCAGGCCTCAAGATACAGACGGAATGACCAGGCCTACATACCTCTCCAGGAGATAAGATCATTGATATCACCTGGCTCAATAAAATTTAGATAGATTTTAGTCACCCAGGACCCCCAGTCCATCCCTTCTGAAAGAAGGTCTTTATTCTTCGCTTGCACACTTGCTGTGTGATCTCCTTCCCCATCGATCAATATCACGTAAGTGGCTATACTTATAATCTTATTGACTGATCATAATTTTGACCTGTGGTAGATGATAGAGCCTGGTTGGAAGAGGTCAGTTGCTGAGGCCGTGACCTAGAAGGGAACCGTATATCTCCCCTCCCGGCTTCTCTGTTCACTCTCTGCTCCCTGGGCATCAAGATGTGAGCAGCCCTCTTCCACTATGCCCCTCTGCCACGCTTGGGGAGCAGCCAACCATGGACTGCAACTTCTTTACATTGTGTGTGTTGGGTATTGTGTCCCAGGCACAAGAAAATACCTGGACCATTTTCTTTTGAGATCACTTTTTTTCAGAGGGAGAAGCTTTTAATCTTGATTTGAGCTGCCGTCTGGGAAGTAAGAGGACCCAAGAAAAGGTAGAACCAGGCATCCTGGGTTCCAGTTTCTATTACAGAACAGGGAGTGAATTACTTTATTGAGCTTCAGACCCCTTCTTTATAAAGGGCAAACTCTGACGGCTCTGTTTTGTGAATCGAGCATGCTGGTGGTCTGACCCGGTGTCCCCAGGTGCACATTATGTGTTTCCTGACTGTGCAAATGGAGGATGATAATGTCTCTTCTGCAGAGATGTTGTGAGATTTGGATAAAATGTACATTGAGTGCTTAATTCAAAGGTGAAGGCATTGGAGGTGCTGAGCTAGAGGCAGATATTCTTGGTTGCCTGACTCATGTGCCCTCTGGTGTACCAGGCTTAAACCGCCACTGCACTCATTCTGCTTTCCCCAGGGAATAGAATACAGGCTGCTTACACCATACTGTCCAATATGGTAGCCACCTGCCACATGAGTATGTGTCAACTTTGACGGATTAAAATGAGTACCACTAAAAATTCAGCGACTGTTATCTTCAACGAAGTATCTTCTTTTGAACTCCTGCATATTTTTTATTTTTTTGTGTTGTTTTGTTTTTCTCTTTACTGTTGTTCTTTTGTTATGATTTTTTTCTCTTTAAAATAAAAAAAAATTCAGTTCCTTAGTTACAGTAAGCACCCCTCAAATGTGCAGTAACTGCAAGCGGCTGGATGGAATGGCTCTAGGTCGTTTCTGTCATTACTGGCAGCTCCTGTGGACAGCACTGGCATTGAGTCTGTGGTGGCAGAAAGTATTAGGTCGGGTATGAGAGGCAAGTCCATCAGTGAGGAGGTTGATATAACTATTTGTGACAGGCTTCTGATCTTAGAAGGGGGACAGGAAGGACAGTTTCTCAGGGCGCTTTGAAGAGAGAACAAGCAGGATTGGGTGACAGAGTGAGGCAGTCAGATGGTTCCTCTTCTCTGGAGCCAGGAGGCTTGAAACCCTGGCTCCACCACTCTCACTAGTCAGGGTGACCATCTGTTATCTGTAAATGGGACTAATAGTATCTACTTTATAGAATGTTTGTTAAGTAGAAAGTGCTTGGAACTTTCTTATAGGAAGAGACACAGGCAAGGCACAGTAGATGCTAGTTGTACTGTTACGAAGTTGTACTGTTGATCTTGGAACCCTCTCCTCTTCCCCCAGAGGGTAAGATGTGGAAGATTTCTTCAGCTTGGGCATTCCTCTGTCTTTTTGCTGCTTCTTGTCTGTTTCCCTGGGATTACCAGCCAGTCAGGCAGGGTGTCATCACACTTAATGGATGTTAAAACCAAGGGTCAGAGAAGTGAGTGTTGCACATAAGCAGCAGAGGCGGCATTTGACCCATGGTACTCACACGATGCTCTCTCTAGTTTTTGAATGAAACTCTAATAACCTTTCTGTAATAAGTGCTACTCTTATTTGATCTTTTGTAACTTCAGGGAAGTCCTCTGTGCTTGTTACTCCATTATGTTATTTTAAAAGCAGTTCTCTCTGAACATTTTTGTTGAACTGGCTGCATGTAGGAAATCTTGCCAGGAGGTGGCAACACAAAACCAGTAACTCAGGGCACAGATGCCCGGGCTTTTGAGAGCATGTGATTTGCTGCCCCTCATCCTGGGCAGTTTGGGGTCTGGCTTCATCTTGTGATTTCTGGGCTGCTGGTTCTTTCACCTCTGCTACCTGGGAACTTACGTTGTTCTCCAGAGGTTCTCAGGACAAAGCCCTCCCGGTTTCTGCAGTTTTCCTGCTCACTTTTCTCATAGTGTAATGTCTCTCTCTCCACCATGCTTCCCCGTGGGCCCAGGCCTTTGTTCCTGCTGGCCCTCTGTCTAGGGAAACCCCCTGCCTTCTGTCATCTGGTTAACAGCACAGGGGCCCCTGCAAGGAGCCCACCTTGCTCCCCAGGCTGGGTGGGGCTCTTTCTTCCCACCTCCTGCTCACACCACTTGCAGCCCTGGGGCTCACTCTTTTTTGCTTGGCTACCCTCTGGCTACAGTCCCCTTGGGGATACGAACCTGTTGTCTTCGTCTCAGCCCTCCTGGTGTCAGACCTGGAGGTTCCCAGGGCTAGTCCCACACAGGCAGACGCTGTTGTGTGAACTTCTGTTCACAGAGAGGGCCAGTGACTTGTCCCGAGAATTCCATCCCAGAGCTTCTGAGAAGCCTCAAAGTGTAGAGTCTTTTCTTGCCTTGGGCCGTCACCATCCAGGGGAGGGTGGCTGTTCCAGTTCTACTGGGCGGGGTGTCCTGTGTTGTTCAGGCCCATTTCTTGCTTCATTTCAGCATCTTCTTTGCATCTTCTTAAATACCTCCAAGGAAGGATGCATTTCCTCAAGATGTAAAAAAGAGTAATTTAAATAAGTGGAAGGAAAAATGCATTTTAATTGCATTATTATACTAACTTATGTCTCCTGCCCACCTTTAAAAAGTGCTTTTTCACAGTGTGGAAGCACATTAAGGCTGAGAGTTGAGACTAATTGTTTCAGATGGCTGCTGAGAGACAATGGGCTTTGTTTTTACAGCTTTCTAAGCAGGTAGGTAAACAGGCTTGTTTTATCCTCTTTGCAAGGCCAGATTGAGTTTCACAAGCTCAGTGACCACAGCTGCAGCATCCTAGAGCAGGATCTGGGGGCTCAGGGAGAATTGCTCAGTGGATACATGAGTGAAGGATAGCAAGGTAGGGCTGGTGCGAGACTGAGGATGGAAGATGGTTGGGTCTTGTCCACAACAAAGCCTATGAGCTTGGGCTGTAGAGAGAAGAGAAATGAACACTGGGCTCCTCTGTGCTGTCAGGGGCTACTCAGCAAACCCGAGCTACTCAGCTACTCAGCACATCGTCCAACCAGCTTATGAGGTGAACCCAGTGCACAGATGAGCCAGTTGAGGTTCACAGGTTTTTAATAAATTGCACAAGGTCTCTACCTCTGAGAGGGGGCAACATTAGGGTACATATAAGGTGTATCTGATTCAAAAAATCAGGCCTGCTCCTTCTCCTGACTCAGGATCTTTAAACGATTGCTACCATTGGTAGCTACTGTATATTGAAGAGCTACTGTCTCAGTGCTTCTGGTCTGTTGTAACAAAATGCTGTAGACTAGGTGGCGTATGAACGGCAACATTTATTTCTTCCAGTTTTAAAGGCTGAAAAGTCTAAGATGAGGTGCTGGCAGATTTGATGTCTGATAAGGACCTATTTCCTGGTTCAGAGAGACGATGCTTCCTACTGTGAAAGGGATGAGGGGTATCTCTGGGGTCTGTTTTATAAGGGCATTAATCTCATTCATCATCACTGTGCTTACAGAGGCCCACTTCTGGATAGTACTGTCAGCTTGGGGGTGAGCATTCTGGTTACACAATTTTGGGGGACATAAACCTAAGATCATAGCACGCACACCATCCTCATTACTTCTTGTTCTGTGGGGGCAGCAAAAGGCTTTCTAGGACATCTGGGAGGGAATTAAGGATCATTTCTCAGAAAACTCAGCCTACCTTATAATCAGTAACCTGCATGGTTGTGACTCTGAATGACATTCTAATGTCAAATAAGAGAAGTATTTTCTAGGGTCAGACTGTTATGGCAAAAATTGAGTGGAATTCTGCAGGAGATCAAAAAGCTCATTTAGAACAAATGGAGTTATATTAATTTAAAATAATTTGGACCAGTCTCCTCTCATCCCTGATTTGCCAGTCAGGAATGTGGCCCTTAACTGCCTTTGTTCCCACCTTATATACATTTTTGGTTTCCATGGCAACAGATTGGAATGTTGTAGCCCTGGCCACAGTTTTCCTTGCGCCACGTGACAGGTCAGGCTCCGGTCTGTTCTATATGTCCCCCTTTAGATAATCATACATTTTCTTTATGGATACAATGTTTATCTAGGGCCAGGGAAAGGGTGAAACAACACAGGCAAGGTTTGTCTTTGGAGACACATTCCAGGGCAAAGTCAGGACTGCAAAGTTAACTCTTTACAACTCCTCCAGGATGTTTCCCAAGACACAATTTGAGGCTTGCACTAAGACTAGAATTATTCTATCTTAAAATGATATGCTACGAGCTGCCGTCCCTTACAGGAGTTAGCAGTGTGCAAGCAGACACGGATGCAGCTATAGGTAATGCAGAGAGAAAGCCACATGGATGGGCCCCAGCAGCCATCCCCTGCTCTTTCTTAGCATGTTAGCATTTGAGGATGTGGATAAGGTGTAGTTTCCAAGCAATTTTTCAGGATCCTCTGGCCCTACCCAAGCGCACTGTAGGTGGATTCATGTTACCTGGCTTCAGACCCCTTCTCTACTAGCCATGTCACCTAGAGAATGTTATTTAGCAATTCTAAACTCTGGAAAATTCCTGTTTTCATCTGTAAAATGGGAGTATTAATTCTGCCCACCCTATAGTCTCATGGGGACTGAAAAATGACAATGCTTGTGCTTTCCTTGAAGTCTATGCATATTAAGTGCTCAAATTTTCTTGCCTGAACTCTATTCTAATTTGTTCAAAATGAATAATTTAATACATGACTTGAAGTTACTGCCTTCTGTGATTGCAGAAGAGAGGACTTATTTCCTGTCACAGAGGAAGTCTGTCAGTTGTGGAGAGAGAGGTCGTATGCAGAGGTTTGATGGGTCCTCTCAGAAGCTTCTTGCCCTGGAAACCTGTCCGCTTCTTCTACCTTCACACAAAGTTGGCCCAAATGCTTAGAGAACTCCCTTCTACCCAATCCCGCAGGATGGTGTAGGGATGTGTCTTGGTTACTTTCTCATTACTGGGACAAAAACACCATACACCCTCAATTTAAAGGATGAGAGGCTTATTTTGGCTTCTTCCAAATGTTAGAAATTGCAGGCCTTGCATGGTGGGCAGAATGGTGGAAAGACCTGGGTGGAGGAAGGCTGCTCACCTCATGGCCACAAAGCAGAGAGGAGGGGGGAGCTGGGGTGGGAGGCGGACCCTACCAAGTTGGCCCCACCAACCCATCTCTTCCAACCAACCCTCACCTCCTAACAGCCAATCAGCTCCTTCAGGTTGCTTGACCTAGAGCTGGATTAACAAATTCAGATCTAGCCTGTTTCAATGATACAACAATAATAAGGCAGAAATTATTAGTTTTTGTTGCGCTGGGGATAGGACCCAGAGCTTTCCATGTGCTAGGCAAGTGCTCTATCCCTGAGTTATACTAACAGCCTGAGAAGGAAATATTTTTTAAAACTCTGTTTTCTTTTGTCTTTTTGAGTCAGGGTCTCAATATGCAGTTCAGGTTGGACTTGAGCTCGCTTTGTAGCCCAGGCTGGACTTAAACACGTAATGATCCTCCTGCCTCAGCCTCCCGAGTGCTGGGATTACAGGCATGCACCACCACATCTGGCCCTAAAACTGTATTGTCTTTAGATCTAGAAAACAGGAGCACTTTTTAAACTTAAATTTATTATAAGCTTTGTCAGAAGGAGTCGCAAGTTAGAATTGCCATCTAATCAGTGAAGGCCACTGCCATTGTGTGTTAGAAAGCCCAGAGAAGCAGGAGAAGAATTCTAAACAGTTCATTTGGAGTTAAAACCTCAACATCTCGATTTATGACTAATCATAAATATCATTAATGAACTTTAAGTATTTCCCACTCTTATCAAGTTTTATGACATGTCACAATTTCCAAGACCAATTTCATATTCATATTTTTATACAAATCAAGGGCTGTCATTAAGATAATTAAAGAAAATCTGTATAATACATGAAAAAAATCTTGCACCAAAATGCAGAACAAAGCATGATCATGTCTGATCTTATCTGGGGCCTTTGCTTCTGTCAACCACTTAACAAAAAGATCTTTGCTTAATTCAAGAACTTGAACATGCACTCTGAGAGAGGTGGAACATGTCTGTAGTTGTGTTATCAGACAATGAGCAAACAAATCCCCCAAACAGAGATGGGAAACGTTGACTCCTCTCAGGCATGGGACAGGTTTCAAGTTTGCTGAATTTCATCACATAGATAGAATTCCAGGACAATTCAGTCAGTGGTGCAAAGGAATTCATTAGGCAGAATTCTAAAAGGACACATTCAAAGAAATAGAGTGCAGAGGGGAGTGAAAACCTGTAGAATCTGTGAATCTATAGAAAGTTTGGGCTTAGTTTGTAGGGGAAAAGTAATGACCCACCTGTAGGTGAAAGACAATGGCTCACTCTTGTTCAACGTAGTTTTCAAAACATTAGCTAGAGAAATCAGGCAGGAGAAAGAAATGAAAGGTATGCTATTATGGCTCGTATCTAGATGTTCTCCCAAAGTATTGTGCGCTTCTTGGAGGTGGCTGGATCTAGGGTGTGTGAATTGGGATTATGATATGGATCATGGATTATGACTGATAACTAATTTAGTTCACTGATTGGTTTAGCATAGTTCTGGGTATGGATAATAGAGGGCTCACCCTGGCTGTTGGTGGAACCAGTCAATAGGCTTATAGCCTGGATGAAGTGTAAAGGGAATAGATGGCTCGCTGCTTGCTGCTTTTTGTCTGTTCTGCCATGCCATGGACTCGTTCTCCCCTGCAATGTTCCTCCACCACACCACCCTGCCTTGAGGGCAGCTGACAATGGACTGAAACCTCTATTAACTGTGAACTGAGATAAACCTTTCCTCTTTTAACTTGTGGGTACTGGGTATTTTGGGTTTTTTGGTTTTGTTTTTTTTTTTGTCTTTTTTTTTTTTTTTTGAGACAGGGTCTTGCTATGCAGTTCAGGCTGGCCTTGAGCTCACGTTGTAGCCCAGACTGGCCTTGAACTCATAACAATCCTCCTGCCTCAGCCTCCCAAGTGCTGGGATTAAAGCCATGTGCTACCACACCCAGCTGGGTGCTGGGTATTTTTTTTCCCAGAAAAGTAACTAGGACAGATTTGTATAGGAAAGGTTGAGGTTAAAATATAATTATTTGCAGATGACATGATCCTTTACTTACAAGACCCAAAATACTCCACCAAAAGACTCCTGGAATTGATAACTGAATTCAGTAGTATAGCAGGATACAAAATAAATACACAAAAATCAATAGCATTTGTAAACACTAATGAACTCACTGAAAAAGCAATTAGGAAACCAATATGATGGCTGGGGATGTAGCTCAGTGGCATAAGTGCCTGCCTGGCAAGCCTGAGGTCATGAGTTCAATTCCCAGTACCCCCCCCCAAAAAAGAAAGAAGGGCAAACAATACCATTTACAATAACATAAAATAATGAAATATTTAAGTATTAACCAACTAAGGAAATGAAAGACCTCTACAATAAAAATTACATTGCTCTAAAAAGGAAACTGGGAACATCAGAAGATGAAAAGATTTCTACTGTCCCTGGATAGGTAGAACCAACATAATCAAAATAACTATATTGCCAAAATTGATATACAGATTTAATGTAATCCTAATCAAAATACCAATGTCATTTGTGACAGAGATGGAGAAAACAATCCTAAAATTTATATGGAATCAGAAGAGACTAAGAATAGCAAAAGCAGTGCTGGGTAACAAAAGCAAAGCAGGCAGCATCACAATCCTTGACTTGAAGTTATGATACAAAGCTACAGTGGTTAAAACAGCATGGTATTAGCACAAAAACAGACACATGAATCAATGGAACAGAAACAACCTCAGGCAATACAGCTATTTGATCTTTGACAAAGGGGTGGAAATTATACACTGGAGGAAAGATAAGCTCTTTAATCAGTGGTTCTGGAAAAATTGAATATCCATGTGCAGAAGACTGAGTTGAGACCTATATGTCTCACCAGGTAGTAAACTAAAATCATATGGATCAAAGATTTAAATATTAAAAGAGACACTTTATCTGCTGGAAGATAAAATAGGTACAACTCTTGAAGACATAAGCATAGGAAAAAATTTTCAGCCAGAATTTCAATGGCACAAGAAGTAATAAAGAAAATCAACAAATGGAGACATACCAAATTAAAAAGCTTCTGCCCAGCAAAGGAAACAATCAACACAGTGAAGAAACAACCTATAGAATGGGAATAAAATTTTTGCCAGCTATTCCATGGACAGAGAACTAACAAGAAGAATATATAGAGAACCAAAAACACTTAGACTTCCCAAAATGAAAGACCCAATCAAAAAATGAGCAGCTGAGGTGAATAGGTGCTTCTCAGAAGAAGGACAAATGGCCAATAAGTACAGGAAAAAATGTTCATCATTACTGACCACCAAAGAAATTAACCACACACATCTGACCACGCACAAATTAAAAATACACTGAGACCCACCTTGTCTCAAAAAAGAATAGCTATCATTAAAAAACTAATAATAACCAATGCTAGTGAGAATGTAGGGAAAAAGGAACTCTTCTATGCAGTTGGTAGGAAAGTAATCTAATACAACCAGTGTGAAGGTCAGTGTGGAGTTTCCTCAAAAAACTAAAAATAGAAGTTCCATTTGACCCAGCTATCCCCCTTCTAAATATCTTTCCAAAAGAGTTACAATCATCATATTAAAGGAATACATGCATACCCATATTTAGAGCAGCACTCTTTATAATAGATAGCTTTTGGAAACAGCATATATATCCATCAACAGATAAATGGATAAGGAAAATGTGGTATTTATACATAACAGAATACAATGTTGCCATAAAGAAAGATAAACTCAAGGCATTTGTAGGCAAATGGATGCAACTTGACAGCATTAATGTTAAATGAAATAAGTCAGACACGTAACCTCAAATGTCACATAGTTTCCCTTATACGAGCAACTATATATATATGAAAAACTATATGTATATGAGAAACTATATATATCTATACCTACCTATCTATCTATCTATCTATATATGGACACATACATACATATAACAAAATGGAAGAGAGATAAATAAACAGGAAGTAGGGAGACATTCAAATATTTCCACAAATTACATAGTCTGTTATTTAAAAATATTTTAATATATATGTTAATTAGTTTCATTTATATTGCTAGTTTATCTTAGTTCATTGAAAGGAAAGTTTTGCTTTATTATCTGTTTCTGTTTTGCAAGAATCCTTTTGGTTTATGTCTTGCACTTTGTTGTAACTACTTTGAAGACAGTGGTACACAGTGTATTAACTATTGTTATTTTCTTATTATTTTGTTATAAAAATTTCTTTTATGTTTTCATAAAAAAAATTAAGAAAAGAAAAAACCCTGGAAGATAATGGCTAGTTTCACTGGTGAAATGCTGGTCTATGTTATAGGAGAAAGGCACAAAGCCCAGTCTATTTCATTTTGTAAGGTCAGGATTATACTCTTTACTTTATCAACTAAGCTAATTTATGAACTTAAAACATCTTTAAGGGATTTTGGATATGATGGGCCTAGAAAAAAGAAGCATAAACAAACCTAGGGAATACAGATACAGAGAAGTTTCAGTAACTTTGTGTCCTGAAATTTTTCCATTTTCTTAAAACTATAGTTTTAAAATTATGCTTTTTCTTGTCTTCTTTCTACCTATTTATTTCTTCTATCATAACTTAGATCCAACTTACTTAAGAGACCAAAGAAGCAGACTCCCAAGTTTGGGATGTAGCCTGGGCAACTTATGAAGGCCTTACCTCAAAATGAAAAATAAAAGAAGCTCTGGGGATGTGGCTCAGTGGTAGAGCACTTGCCCACGGCTTCCCTGGGTTCAATCTCTAGTGCCACAAAAGCAGAATGTGAACATTCAGTTTTCTTTCCCTGTATGGAGAGCATCTTCATTTTAAACTGCTTCTCAGTGATAGATGATTCCATAGTTTCCTCTTAGTTGCATATAATGTTCTTGTTAGTAGGGGGTATAAGTTCTTCTCTCCTGGGCCTGTCTTGTCCTAGTGTCCCAGCAGGACAGGGAAAGCTGTCAACTACCAGCATGCCACCTCTGTCTCTTCCAAATCTAGGCAAAGGTATCAGGTACAGATATCAAGGATTTTGGATGCTTTTCAACCAAGGCCTGGAGCCTGTTTCCCTGGGAGTAGTAGGTTTCTTTGTCACTTACATCTTGAGATAGGGAGGGAGATGTGAATTATGATTCAGTCTGTTGTTTAGGACCTGTCGTCTGCCTCCTACACTCCATCCTGCCAGCTCTTTCTTAGGTATACTTGGCCCCATTCATATTTGGTTTTGTTTGTCCACAGCTTGAAAGTTGATACTGTCATACTCATGTGTCTGCTTAGTGTCCCTGAAGTCACTTGGTTACTGGAGGGTGAGTCCTGTGGGGATTTTTCATGGCATCTTGAGCAAGGAATTGGACAAGACACACACAACAAAGGCAGCATAGGTGTACATTTATTGAAAGTGGAAAGAAGTATGCTCTATAGGCTGAGAACAGGCTAGTAAAATAGATCACAGGAGTCCTAAGGATAATGGAAAGGGACCTTTTTTACCCTCAATTCCTGGACTGGCCAACTCCTTATGCACATAAAGCATTGGTATAATTGTCCTATCAAAAACCAACTGGGTGTCATGCCAGATTTAAACTGCCCTATCAAAAGACTCACTTGGCTTTCTGAGAGGTGTAAGTGAAGAATTAAAAATAGCACTTTCCTGATTGGCTCACAGTGCTCAGGAGCTATGCAATCATTTTAGGTCCTGGATTCTGTGTATGTCCTTTGTGTTTTCATGATCTTTGATGTATCTTGCCCAGTTAGTTGTCCCATTTACCCCAACCCTAGTCTTCTATGTCACCTTTCTGTTATATCTGTGTAATGATCAGTGTGTGGCTTGGAAGGGGACAGGTTTTCCAAGCGGACAATATTCATTAATCATTGTGTATTTCAGGTACTATGGAACATTCTGTCCACTCTCTACATGTAAATACACCGTTTAACTCTAAGTATAAAGTATTTTTAAATGGGGGGGAGAATATAAACAACATAATTATTTTCTATATTTTCTATCTTTCTTTGATTTCTAAAAAACTCTTCAGTAGTTTCTTAAAATTTTTAAAGTGAAGTCTGAATTGGTAGACTAAGCCTGGATTTGAAACAACCTCATTGTGAAATATGACTATAGCTGAGTATAGAATCAGGTTGACAACTGTATCCTGTCAACATTTTGAAGGTGTGTTCCCGTCACCTTCTGACCATTGTTGTTGCTATTTAGAAATCTGTACTGGTGTATCTGTTATTTTGTTGGAAACTTGTCCTTGATCTCTAGTTACTCATAAAATCTTTTCCATGTCTTAGGTGTTCTAGTTTTACTGTGTGCTGTAGTTTGGGTCCTGACTCATCACCAAAGACCCAGTTAGTACAGCTGTGGTCCTCAGCCTGTGGTGCTATTGAGAAGGTGGACCCTTTAAGAGGTGGGACCTGCTGGAAGGAAGTTAGGTCACTGGGAGTATTCCCTGGAAGGAATATTGGGACCCTGGTCCCATACTCTATCACTTTCTTGGTTTCCTGGCTATCACGAGGTGAGAAGCTTCCTCCGCCACATGGCTCTGCTATGATGTATTCATAGCCTCAAAGGCAACTGGGCTGAATGACTGTGAATTGAAACCTCTGAAATACAAATCAGAACGAACTTTTTCTCTCTAATAGTTGCTTAGGTGGGGCATTTGTTACAGTAACAGAAAGCTGACTAACACAATGTGTTTACTGGGTTGATATTTATTTAGATTTATTGCCATCATACTAATTATGGTTCTTCACCCTCAGAAGCCATGTCTTCATTAATTCTGGAAAGTTCTCAGTCATTGTTTCTTCAAACATCACCTGCTTTTTTCACTTTGTCTGCTCCCTGGAAAGGCAGTTAGATGTAAGGGGACATTATCATTTTATCCTAATTCTCATTAAGGTTCTTTAGTGTTTCCACATTTTCATACCCTTTTGTTGAGTCTAGAATTTCAAGTCTGTCTTCTAGTTCATCACTTTTTGGCTTTGTCTAATAATGTTTTGTTAAATCTCTCTCAAGTTTTAAAAATATCTCAGTGGCTGATTTTGAGATGTAGTTCACTTTTCTAAGTTTATCCCTGAATGTGCACAATTAAATGGTTTTTGTATAAAGGGCTAAATGTTAAATTTCCAGGAATTCCAGTTCTTGACTTTGAGAAATTCCTGCTCTTTTCCTCCATAATGCCTTGTTTCCTCTTATAGCCTTTGTTTATTTTGGGTCATTATTTTAAATATGCTTATTTATCATCTTTATTATGCTGTCCTTATTAAGCTTTTAGGAGCGTAAGCATTCTGTATTGCCCTTAAATTGTGCATGTTTGCTGATTCTCACTGAAGGTACGTTAACTCCTCCTTTGATTTTTAATTTTGAGAGATCTTCAACATTTTTCTGGGGGTATCAAGTACAGGGCAGGTGGAAGTTGTGTCCTTCTACAGTGTGTTTTCACTTGTCTTTTCCAGGGGCTCAAGAAGATCAACTTGTAAAAATTTTCTGTGTTAATCAATCATCTTGAGGTTTTCTGGGCCATACTGATAATGTAAATGTTTCCGTAATAATTTTTTTTTTGTACTGGGAATCAAACTCAGGACCTTGCACTTGCCAGGCAGGCACTTGTGTCACTGAGCTATATCCCTTGCCCAGATAATGGAAATTTTTAAAATTAGTCTTAGCACTGATGTTTCAACCAAGGGCCCTGTGCATGCTTAGCACATGGTCTAACAGAGAGTCACCCCCCCCAAACCATGAGAACATAAATTTTATTTCTAGAGCTTTGTGAGATAAGAGGCTGTGATTATAAATTTCCAGGGAAGTTTCTTTCCCCATCCACAGCTCTGACAAAGGTAGACAGGTGTTCTCTTTTTTGTCTTTGTACTTACAGATTATTTCTACTCTACACTATCACTAAATGTACAGTTCTCTGGTGATCCTTATTTCATGTGCAAGTCTGGGCTTCATGTCCCTGCTTTGTTTAGGTTGGTGGTCTCATCTTGTAGTGTTTCCCAATAATTACAAGAACCTAAACCTTGTGTCTGTCCACCAGGAGATCCATACAGAGTGCTAATAGCAGCTGTATACAGAGTAGCTCCAAAGGGGAAACCACCCAAATGACTGTCAGCAGTGGAATTGATAAATAGCAGCACAGATTTTATACTAGAATACTACACAATGTGGAAAATGAGAAAGCTGCTGATACATACAATGGCACGAATAAATGTCACACACATACCACTGAGTAAAAGAAACCAAACCAAAGCAGCCCTCGCCCCAAAACCCAGTGCATGACTCCAATCCTACAGAGCTCTAGAACAAGCAAAACTGACCAGGATATTAGTTGATGAATCAGGACAGTGATTACCCCTGAGAAGAGACAGGGACTGAGGAGGGCCATATAGGAGATTTTATAGTCCTGGGAATACTTTCTATCCTGATCTGAGTGGAAGTTTACGTGATGTGGGTGTGTGTATGTGTGTGTGTAAATTCTTTAAGCTCTATACTTAAAAATTGTGTATTTTACTGGGTGCTAATTGTACTTTAATAAAAATTAAGCAAATGAAATCTAAGACTTCCCCAGAGCAGTTATAAGGTGGCTAATGTTTGCCTATCTGGTTTTCATTTCCTCTGTACTTCTGGGCCCTACACACTTACCATCCTTTGTGTGTGCGTGCGTGCGTGCGTGCGTGCGTGTGTGTGTGTGTGTGTGTATGTTTATTTAGCTAAAGCTGTAGGAGAATAATTGTGACATTTTCCAGCATTTTTTGCCTTTTCTTTGAGCAGGGCTGTCAAGAAGTTGCCACATCACAGACCTGGATGTCCCCAGTTTCCTTCTCATTTAAATCACTTTTACAGGGCCAGGGATATAGCTCAGCAGCATAAGCACCTGCCTGGCAGGCACAAGGTCCTGAGTTCGACTCCCAGTACCAAAAAAAATCATTTTACATGCATATAGCAGGTACTGAATTGGGTGAACACAATATATTTTCTTTTCTTTTTATTTATTTTACTTTAAAGTTTGTGTACATATTTATAAGGTACAGGACAGTCGTTGGCCACACGCACATAATGTGTAATACCTAACCCAGGCTATTGAAAGTTTCTTCAAAAAAATTCATCATTACTTGGTGTTGGGTCTATTTGATCTATTCGCCTCTAAATTTTTAGAAAATATGTGATAAGTGTGTCTTGGTTACTTTTCTCTCATTGCTGAGACAAAATACCCAATGCCCAAAATGAAAGAAGGAAAGGTTTATTTAGCTTACAGTTTGTGGAGGTTTCAGTCCATACTTGGCTGGTTCAGAGGCAGAGTGGTGCAAGGCAGAAGGCAAACTGTTCAGGGCAGCAGAGCACAGCAAAAACCACCAGCAAAAGGGAAGAATGGCTGCAAGCAGCCTCCTTTTCTCCCCTACACTGTAAACAGCTTACCTCCACCCAGGGGTCGTGAACCTCTCACACAATCTCCATGCCCTCCTCTTCCACAGGCTCAGGATGTTTACAAAGTAAGCACCCCAGCTTCCTGCTGAATCACTCATTAGTTAAACCTGCAGATTCCCCAAGTTGACACAATGTATCAACCATAACATTCCACCCCTTGTCAACTTGGAATCAGACACATTTCTTAAAACCAGTTTCCAGATACAAAGACATGCTTATATTAGAACCATAACATTTTGTTCTCATGCAAATGAAAATTAAACAATTCCAACATTTAAAGGCACAAAATAAACATTACCATTCCAAAAGGCACCAACAGGGTAATATAGAGCATTGGGACCAAAGCAAGTCCAAAATCCAGCAGGGCTAACATTGTGTCCTGTAATTCCACATCCAGCAACTGAAGCAACTTGTGGCACATTGTAAGCTCCAAAGGGCTTGCATGAATCCTCCCCTATGGCACTTCTGGTGGTTACAGCCTCCATAGCTTCTCTCTTGGGTCTGCTTTGCTCCCCAGTTGCAGCTTTTCTCAGATGATCCATGCTCCTGTCTTTTCTAAACTTCTGAGGTCTCCAGGGCACCTTTTGCTTCACACTCACAACCTCACATGTTGCCCTCTCAGGGGCATACTGCCTGGCCTCCCAGGCCTTCTGAAATCTGGGTGGAAGCCTCCTTAACCTCAGAACTCTTGCATTTTCCTTGCACCTAAAGCCAGGGCCACGTGGATGATGCCAAGGTCTGCTGCCACCTGGAGCAGTAGCCAAACTTTCCTCTCTCTTGGCCATAGGGGTCGAGTGCCTGGATGGCTGGGCACACTGAATCCAATTCTGAGGAGTAAATTCTCTATGCCGTCTCCATTCTGGAACCTGGTGCAGCCGCTGCCGCCATTCTGAAACATGGCACTCTTTGGCTTCCTTCTTAAGGCAAGCTCTCTCACCTTTACAGTTTTCAGGCTGCAAAGGGTGGAGACTTGCTGCTCGTGATGCCTGCAGGCCATCTTTTCCATTTTTTTGTTCCTTCTCAGCAATAGAGATCTCCTCAGCCTTATCTTTGAAATCCACAGTGTTAGTGGAGCTTCCTTTCTGGCCAAACTCACAACATTTAAAAATCATCCTGCTGGGCTCTTTGCTCTTGATTGTCCATATAAATCTGGCTAAAAGCTGCCAACAATAACCATGCCACTGCCCCAACATTTGACTGCCTTGAAATTTTTTTTGCCAGATTAATCAGTTCGCTGCCAGCCTTAATCTCTGTCTTAGGCAAAGTCTCTGGACACGAGTAAAATGCAGACAAACTTTCCGCCAAGCCGTAACATACATCATGTGGAGTCCAACAGCCAATGCAGTCCTTCCCATCAGAAACCTTCCAAACCCAGTCTTTACCAGCAGGATTTCTATCAGCCTTCTGGTCTTCCGAGCTCTGACCAGAATCTCCCAGACAAAACAGCCGAAGGCGTGCCAGCGCATCCCTTTCAGGTGACATCTCTGAACCTTTCCAAACTCCTCCCACAAGCCATATCCAAAGGTTCTCGAACCACATTGTCAGGTATAGTCACAGAAACAACCCCACGCCTGGTACCAAATTACGTCTTGGTTACTTTTCTCTCGTTGCTGAGACAAAATACCCAACGCCCAAAATGAAGGAAGGAAAGGTTTATTTAGTTTACAGTTTGTGGAGGTTTCAGTCCATACTTGGCTGGTTCAGAGGCAGAGTGGTGCAAGGCAGAAGGCAAACTGTTCAGGGCAGCAGAGCACAGCAAAAACCACCAGCAAAAGGGAAGAATGGCTGCAAGCAGCCTCCTTTTCTCCCCTACATTGTAAACAGCTTACGTCCACCCAGGGGGCGTAAACCTCTCAAACAATCTCCATGCCCTCCTCTTCCACAGGCTCAGAATGTTTACAAAGTAAGCACCCCAGCTTCCTGCTGAAACACTCATTAGTTAAACCTGCAGATTCCCCAAGTTGACACAATGTATCAACCATAACAAAGTCTTTGTGAACAAATCACCTTATTGTACTATAGAACAGTATAGAACACCTATTTTATTTTATAAAAAATAAAAGCACAAAAACATATTAACAAACAGACACAAATTAGCATAAAAAATAGTACAATCAAAACTGATTTACAGACAAGGTGACATGGACTCAACAATGGTTGTTGCTTTACCTATTGATATCTTCGAAGTGTATATACATGAACACAGACACAGACATGCAAAATTGGTCAGACAATCATCTCAACAACAGAAAAACACAAAAAACAAAAAAACCAAAGAAAAAAAACCCCAACAATAGTTGCTGGTTTGCATATTGATATCTTCGAAGTGTGTGTTCAGGATAACACATACAGACATGCAATATTGATCAAATAACCCGTCATCAATTATTCCTTAGCATTAAGTGATATAGTACAATAGTAGAACCATGTTAGCCCTCCTGCACATATGTATATACATATATACATACATACATTTTTGCCTCTTTCTTTTCTCCTTTCCCTCGTCCCATCTGTTCTTTGCTTTTCAACAGATTTCCTTCATGTCTCTTAGTTTATATTTCCACCCTCAGGTTATTATACCAGTGATACAATACGTTGCCTTCACATGTACCGCTGATTTATTTCACTTATGAGTATGGACTCCAGTTTTGACCACTTGCCTACAAAGTCCCCAAAACTGTCTTTCTTTATAAATGAATAATATTCCATTATATAAAAATGCCACAATTTTTTAATCCAGTCTTCTGTGGATGGGTACTTGGGTTGCTTCCACATTTTAGCTATTACAAATTGTGCTGTTATAAACATGGGTGAACATATATCAGAGTGATATGATGTTTTCAAATCTTCTGGGAAAATACCCAGAAGAGGAATAGCTGGTTTGAATGGAACCTCTAGACCTAGTTTGCTGAGAAATCTCCAAACGGCTCTCCACAGTGGTTGCACCAGCCTGCATTCCCACAGGCAGTGTAATAGAGTCCCTATTTCTCCACAGCCTCGCCAGCATCTGTTATTGGATGACTTTTTCATACTGGCCAGTCTTACTGGGGTGAGATGAAATCTCGATGTTGTTTTTATTTGTATTTCTTGAATGACTAAGGATGTGGAACATTTTCTCATATATTTATTTGCCATTTGTATTTCTTTGTGTGAGAAGTGTGTACTCATCTCAGATGCCCATTTCTGGATTGGGTCTTTGAATTTGGACAGGTACATGTTTTTTAGTTCTTTGTATGTTGTAGATAGCAGTCCTTTGTCTGAGGGACAGCCAGCTAGGATTTTTTCCCAATTTGTGGGTTTTCTTTTGACTTTGCTGGTAATTTCTTTAGATGTGCAAAAACTTTTCAGTAGGATGAGGTCCCAATTGTTGATTCTTTGAAGTGTTTCCTTTGCAGTTTCATTTTTGTTCATGAACTCTCTGCCTACTCCTATGTCTTCAGGATTTTTACCTACTTTGTCTTCCAATAGGTTTAGAGTTCCTGTTTTAATGTTGAGGTCTATGATCCATTTTGACCTGAGTTTGGTGCATGGGGATAGACTGGGGTCTATTTTCAGTTTTCGGCAAGAGGCAAGCCAGTTTTTCCAGCACCATTTATTAAACAAGCCTTCTTTTTTCCAGTGGGTTTGGTTGACCCCTTTGTCAAATATTGGGTAGCTGAGTGGGTTTTTCGTTATGGTTGCATCTTCCAGTCTGTTCCATTGATCCTCAGGTCTGTTTTTTAGCCAGTATCATGTTGATTTTATTACAGTAGCTTTGTAGTATAATTTCAGGTCAGGGATTGTGATTCTACCTGACTTGTCCTTATTGCCCAGGATTGCTTTTGCTATTCTGGGTCTCTTCTGGTTCCAGATGAATTTGAGGCATATTTTCTCTAGATCTGTGAGGCATGCTAACGGTAGTTTAATGGGAATTGCATTGAATCTGTACAACACTTTTGGTAGCATGGCCATTTTTACAATGTTAGTTCTTCCTAACTATGAGCAGTGTATGTTTTTCCATTTATTGAAATCCTCTTCAATCTCCTTTTTCAGAGTCTTGTAGTTTTCACTGAATAAATCTTTCACATTCTTTGTTAGATTGATTCCTAAGTATTTCAATTTCTTGGTTGCTATTTTAAAGGGTATGGTTTGCTCAATTTCTCTCTCAGTCTGTTTGTTGTTCGTGTACAGGAATGCTATTGATTTTTTGGTGTTGACTTTGTATCCAGCTACGCTGCTGAATTTGTCAATTAATTCCAGGAGTTTTCTTGTGGAGTTTTTGGGGTCCTCCTTGTATAGTATCATGTCATCTGCAAATAGTGATAGTTTGACTTCTTCCTTTCCTATCCTTATTCCTTTTATTTCTCTCTCTTGTCTGATTGCTCTGGCTAGTGCTTCCAGAACTATGTTGAATAGGAGTGGTGACAATGGATATCCTTGTCTTGTTCCTGACTTTAAAGTGAAAGTTTTCAGTTTATGTCCACTTAGTATGATGTTGGCTGTTGGTTTGTTATAGATGGCTTTGATCAGATTGAGGTAGAGGCCATCTATTCCTATTTTTTTCTAAGGTTTTTAACATGAATGCATGTTGGACTTTATCGAAAGCCTTCTCTGCATCTATTGAGATGATCATGTGTTTTTTGTCTTTGACTGTATTAATATAGTGTATTACATTAATTGACTTGTGAATATTGAACCATCCCTGCATTCCTGGAATGAATCCTACCTGGTCGTGGTGTATAATTTTCCTTATGATTCGCTGTAATCTATTTGCCAATATTTTGTTGAGTATCTTTGCATCTATGTTCATTAGAGAGATTGGCCTGTAGCTCTCTTTCTTGGTTGGGTCCCTCTCTGGTTTTGGTATCAGTATAATACTTGCCTC
>PVLD010003767.1:0-20204 GCA_004027595.1 Dinomys branickii | reverse complement strand
CGAGGAATGTTGGCATTAGATCTTCTCTAAATGTTTTATAGAATTCTGCTGTGAATCCATCAGGGCCTGGGCTTTTCTTTGTGGGTAAGTTTTTAATGACGTTTTCAATCTCATTAATTGACATTGGGTTGTTCAGGATTTTTACGTCTTCCTGATTCAATTTTGGCAATTTGTACCTTTCTAGGAATCTGTCCATTTCTTCTGTATTTTCTACCCTATGGGAATACAGATTTTCAAAGTAGGTATTAATGATCTTTTGTATTTCTTTTGGATCTGTAGTGACTTCATCCTTTTCATTCCTTATTGCATGAATTTGAGATCTTTCCCTTCTTTTTTTGATAAGGTTGGCTAGGGGTTTATCAATTTTATTTATTCTTTCGAGGAACCAACTCTTTGATTCGCTAATTTTTTGTAGTTTTCTTCATGTCTATTGCATTAATTTCTGCCCTGAGTTTATAATCTCCTCCTTTCTTTGGGCTCTTGGTTTGGCTTGTTGCTCTTTTTCTAAGAGTTTGAGGTGTATCATTAAGTTATTTATTTGCTCTCTTTCTATTTTCTTTGTATATGAGTTCATTGCTATAAATTTCCCTCTGAGGACTGCTTTCATTGCATCCCACAGATTCCGGTAGGTTGTACTTGCGTTTTTTTTTTGTTTTTTTTTTTTGGCGGCACTGGGGATTGAACTCAGGACCCTGCACTTGCTAGGCAGGCGCTTGTTCTACTGGGCTATATCCCCAGCACCTTGCGTTTTCATTTATTTGTAGGTAATTTTTAATTTCTTCTTTAACTTCTTGTGTGACCCATTGGTTATTCAGGAGGTTGTTGTCTAATTTTCAAGTGTTTATGTGGTTTTTGGAGTTCTCTTTGTCATTAATTTCCAATTTTATTGCACTGTGGTCCGATAATATGCATGGGATAATTTCAATTCTTTTGCATTTAGGTAGATATGCTCTATGGGCTCAAATGTGGTCTATTTTGGAGAAAGACCCATGTGCAGCTGAGAAAAATGTGTATTCTGATGTAGGGTGGAACACTCTGTATACATTTACTAAGTCCATTTGTTCACACTTTTGGTTCAGGTCTGTTATTTCTTTGCTGAGTTTCTGTCCAGTTGACCTGTCTCTTTGCATCAGAGGGGTGTTTAGGTCCCCTATTGCAATAGTGTTATTCGTTATTTGATTTTTCACTTCTATTAAGATTTGGCTTGTAAAGTTAGGTGCTCCATGGTTTGGTGCATAAATGTTTAGGATTGTTTCCTGTTCCTCTTGCAGGTTTCCCCTAACTAGTATGTAATGGCCTTCTTTATCTCTTTTGATTGTTTTTGGTTTGAAGTTTACATTGTTTGCAAACATAATAGCTACCCCTGCTTTTTTCTGAGGACCTGTGGCATGGAGAATTGTTTTCCAACCTTTAACTTTCAATCTGTGGATTTCCTTTTGAGTAAACTGTGTTTCCTGTATACAGCATATCGCTGGATTGTGTTCCTTAATCCACTCTTCCAATCTTTCCCTTTTGACTTTTGAATTGAGGCTATTTACATTAGTGGTTATCATGGTTATATGTTGGCTTATTCTAGTCATGTTATTTACTTGTTGTTTTCCTTCTTTTGCTGACTGTTTAATTATTTGTTCTGTTTAGGGAGTTATTTCTATAGCTGTTCTTGGGATTGTGGTCTCTTTTTTCTCTGTCTAGAATATCTTTTAGTGCTGTTTGCAATGCTGGTTTGGCACTCATGGAGTTCTTCAGTTGTTCTTTGTCATGGAAATATTTTATTTCTCCATTGAATTTGAGGGATAGTTTTGCAGGATACATCAATCTGGGTTGGAAGTTGTTTTGTCTCAGAATCTGTAATACCTCGCTCCAAGCTCTTCTTGATTTCATGGTTTCCGTTGAGAAGTCTGCTGTGATTCTGATGGGCTTTCCTTTATAGGTGATCTGTTTCATTTCTGTGGCAGCTTTTAATATTGTGTTCTTTTGCTGGATATCTGGGATCTTGACTATTATATGTCTGTGTGTGTTTTTCTTTGGGTTATTGATCGTTGGGGTTCTATATGTCTTGATTAACTGAACTTCAGTATCTTTTACCTTGTTTGGGAAATTTTCTGCTATTATTTCAGCAAATATTCTTTTTATATCGTTTGTGTGGTCTCCTGCTGTTTCACTCACTCCTATTACTCGAATATTGTTACGTTTTGCCTCATCTTGGAGCTGTTGGATTTACTTTTCTTGTGTCTTTGATGATATTATGAGATCCTTCCTTTCATGCTCATAAATTGCCATGCTGTCTTCAAGTTCTGATATTCTATCTTCGGTTTCATTTAAGCGGTTTTGCAAGCTTTCAGTGTAAGTTTTCAAATCCTGGCATTCTCTTTGGACCTGTTTCATTCTTGGTAATTCATTCCTAAATTGCTCTTGTAATGTTTCCATTTGTTTCCTATTTTCTTCTAGTCTTTTATCTATTTCTTCTCTGTGTGTACAGAACATTTCTTCCATTATTATTTTCAGTTCGTTTTTTGTCTGCGAGAGCATTGCAGGTATGTGGCTTATTTCTGCTTTAAGCTCTTTTATGGCCTGTTGCAGTTGTTTCTTTTCTGATGCAACTGTTTCATAACTTGCAGGTATGTGGCTTCCTGGTTCCCCTGTATCCTCACATTCAAAACTTGTTCTGGGTGGGGTTGAGTTTTGAGACTGCGTTTTGTTCCTGTTTTCCCATTTTTGGCTATCAGATTCAAAATGTTGAGCTATAAATTCCCCAGGCAGTTCAGCAGGCAAAGGTCTGCTGTAGAGGCTGCTCCAATGACTCCTTCTGTTTGGGAGAATGTCCCTTAAGCTGTCTGCTGAGATTTCCACTTCTACTCCCTACCCCAAGACCTGGCTGGGGCACATAAACAGCTCACCGCCCCATGGACCTTGCAGGCAGGGGGCCGCTCAGGTGTTTCTCTGTGCGTGGAGCTCCTCCCCCACTCAAATATCCCGTTGGGGCGCCCAACCAGCTCTTCCATCCCAGGACCGTACTGTCAGTAGAGCTGCTAGGATGTCCCTCACTCGGCAGAGCTTCTTCTTGACTCAAAAAAACCGGTCAGGGCGCCCAATCAACTCACCCTGGGATCGTGCAGGCAGGAATGCTGCTCAGATATATCTCCCTGGGTCGAGCTTCTTCCCTACTCAGAAATCCTGCTGCGGTGCTCACTCGGCTCACCTGTTCCGAGATCCGTGCCGGCAGGAGATCCCGGCGCTCCCTGGCGCTTCTCCGCCTCCTTGTCATTCTCGCAGGAGCCACTGACCGCAGCTGCCGCAGTTCCTGCTTTCTGGCCGAGGATGGCACCGGCTGCAGGGGCGGGGCTCTGAGCGGGATCCCGGACCGCTGCCCAGATTGGCACAGTCTGCCGGAGGAGCACGTTCTCCGAGTTTGCTCTGCTCCGCTGCCTCCAAAAATTCCTGGCTTCAGCCACCTGCGAGCCATTTGGGTTCAGGAGCTGGGAGGGTCCGTCCCGCTGCAATTGCACTCGTTTGTACCTGGACTCAGCTGAGCCGCAGCCCAAGCACAGTGCCAATGGCCTCGGGCGCCCAGCTCTCAGGGCCCACCCACTTCTCTCCTCGGCTTGTCCAGCCGACCCGTTAATGATCAGGCAGCGGAGAGCAACACGTTCAGTTGGAATTTCTCATCTGCGGACCCGGCACCCGCTAACAAAGGATCAGTCTCTGGGAGAGTTTCCCTCTGCCGCTCACCTGGTCGCCATCTTCCCGGAAGTTCCACCTAACTATTTTAGACTTTTCTCATCTAACTGTATTTTAGTAACTGTTACCTGACCCTAATCTAGCCCCCCCCCTTCTTCCTTTCCCGGATTTTTAGCAACTACCATTACACTCTATTCACCTCTGAAACCATCTTCCTAAACTTCCATGTATAAGTGACAACATGAAATATTTGTTCTTCTGTGGCTGGGTTATTTCACTTAACATAATGACCTCTAGTTTCATCCATACTGGTGCAAATAATAGAATTTTGTTCTTGTAAAAAATTTTTGTCCTTGGTTTTATTTTCTCTGTTTTCTGATTTAACTCTTAAAATATTAAGGATTTTGTTCTTTTTTAAGGTCAAATCATATTCCATTGAGAATACAACATACTTTTAGAACAGTTGTCTTTCTAAGTGTTTGATTGCTGTTCAGGCAGAGTACTCCAAGAGGGTGTTTTGAGTCATATTAGCAAATGCTTCCAGGGACTGAGAGAATGGGCACAATAGGGCCTTATATGCCTAATGGAGCTGATCCCTAATAATGTGTCTTGTATTCTGAGCTGGTTAGGCATTATCTCATTGATTCCCAAAACAGCACTGTGACAGACAAAAGCAGGTATGAGCCACACTTGATACCCTTGGAGGCTGACATAGACACATTTTCATAAGGACTGAGGAGTCTCTCATGGGGAAGGCATTGAGATTCTGATTGTCCCTGTGGAGAGATTCAGGTATGCCAGGCTTTTTCAGATGGATCAGGATGATCTAGTCTGAAGTCTTCCAGTAAGAAAAGAGACATCCTCTGGGCAGCTTGGCCTATGTCTCAAGCTCAAAATTGGGGTCTAAAGAATCATAGAGGAGCCGTTTCTGATACAGGATGTGACTTTTTGCTGGCCCTGCCCCCTCCTCCTACAGTTATGCTTTGGAATGTGGCATGCGAGTTCGACTGAATAACTGTAGCACCGGAACCCATGGCCTGAACAGGGACCTGGAGCAATCATAACTTCACCTTTTGGGTAGCAAAGGTGTCAGCTCATTGCTGTGTGAGACCAGTTGCTAACAACAGCCCTGCAAGGGAGCAGCACATTCAGTGATGGATGAAAACGGGGTCATCTGTGGGGACAGCGCACTTTCCAAGTCTTACTCCATTGTCCCTCAGAAGTGGACCTGAAACCTTCACACCGAATAGGCTGCAGTGCTGTGGTAGACTCAGCTTGTTAACCAAAGCCATTCACATCTTCTTCCCTCCATTGCTTTCTCTATGACAGAAGGTGAAAATGAATTTACTCAGCTTCTCAGATTCCCTTGCAGATAGGGGTGGTCATGTGACCTGGTTCTGGACAAAAAGATGGAGGAAGAATTCTCATTTCAAATTAAAAGGCAAGAATCTTTTTGCTCTTCCTTCTGCTTGCCTGGAGGCAAAGAAGACTTCCTATGATCACAAGAATGAACTACAGAGTAAGGATGTCATACCTGGACCCTGGATCCTTGAAGGCGTCCTTGAGGGACATTCTAACCTTGTTCTGCCTGGCTCTGACTGTGTCCTGCAGGAAAAGAAATACACCTCTCTTTGTAGCCAAGCTACTCCAAGTTGAGTTTTCTGTTGTTTACAGCAGAACTTGTTCTTTAGAGGTATGGGGTAAAGTTTCAAGGTGGTAGGTACTGTACTCCTCAATAACAAGGGCTTGCAGCTACTCAGGTGATTAATTGGAAAAATGAAAGAAATGCACTCATACTGGTAACTTCAGCTGGTGATGTGGATCATGCAGTTTTAGGCATTATCTCACTGATTCCCAAAATAGCACTATGACAGACAAAAGCAGGTGCGAGCCACACTTGATACCCTTGAGGCTAAAGTCTAGAGATATTCAGTGAGGGATATTTTAATTATAAAAGTAATACATGCCCACTGTACAAATCATGGAGAATACAGAAATGTATAAAGAAGAAATTACTTGAAATGTTCTCTATAGGATATTTTGATGCATTCTTGTCCTGGTCTTTTTCCTCTGTGCAAATATACATTCATACAGGTGAATTTTACAAAATTTAAATCCTAGTCTTTGTTTTTTCTTAAGTGACTTTCCAAAGGTCACACAGATTGCTTCTGGGGGCATTAGAGAAGCTGGAAAATTTTAGTGTGCAGAACTAATGACAACTTTTTCGATTTAGTATGTAGTGGATGGTAATGTCCTTGTTAGCTTTCATTTTCCAAAGGATGAGAAGGGAGGATTGAGGGAACGCCAAGGAAGTCCTTCAGGGATGACGGCGAGCAAAGCACTGCTCTCTCTTTAGCCTCCGCCCCCTTCTACTTCGAATCTTCTCTGTTCCTAATGGGACTCACTGTTATCTGCACAGACTGTCATGTCCGGGGTCTCCTGACGGGCTTCAGAGGGATGCAGGGTGTCAGAGTGGCGTGCCTCTGTCCATTCATGCCAGCTGGTTGCTGCGGGCCTAGAGGGCATGGAGAAGCAAAGAATAGGAAGAAAAGCATGGTCAGAGGAAAGTGAAGGAGGGGGAGTAAAAAGGAGTAGCAGTCATGGGAAAGATAGTTCTGTAGACCTCTGAGGAATGAGTTTCTCCCGTCCCCAACCTCAGCACTGCCTTAGTGTGAAACCTAATGATGTCTAGTTTCAAAATCTGCTTCTCCCCCTCAAAATACACTTTGTTCTCTCCCTGAAAATTGGCTCTGTCACTTGCTGATACATTACATCCAGTATTTCAGAGATTCATACATTACAACCTCAGTGACCAGAGAGGCACTGACCCCAGGTTTCTGTGGGCCCGATGTTACAAATCTCAGGAAGAGTCATTGGGTGAACAAGGATCAGATGGTCACACCTTGATCAATCCCTGGGAGTCCTGTAAGGACCGGCTGCGCCTCAGAATCTATACAGATGATTAAGGGGGGGATTTATAATACAGGGTGCTAGAAAGCAATTCTATATATTTTGGAGGGGAATTCACTTATAAGGTGTGTTCATGGCAATCTGGAGCCTGTGTAGCAAGGTGGGTGGGGAGAAACCCCCAGCAGCACTGAACAGAGGGTACCATGAGAGGGATATCTGCTAATCAGTCTTAAACTCTTTGCTTTGCTGGGGTATAAAAGTATTTTGTCCTTCAAAACATACTGCAAAGCTGGGCCTTTAAAAATTAAAAAAAAAAAAAAAAACTTAGCTGGCTTTAGTTTTGACTCCAGCATCTGGAAAGACTTCATTCCATAAAAGTAGGGTCATTATTCTGATGAACAGAAACGTTTACTGAAGAAAGAAGAACAAAAGGACAAAAAGCAGATTTGTCATTTCAAAGTTACTTTCCTTGTAGGGCAGGGACGGGGAGTTGGAACAATAAGAAATAGCTAAGAAGTTAACAACAGGTTAAGGAGTAAGGCGCTATCATGCCAAAGGAAACTGGCCTGTTTGGGCAATTTGGTTGTTTCCTTTCTAATCCTGGTTTTTCAGAAGGTCAGATAAAGAGGTTATTTCAACTTGGTGACATGGAACTTTAGTGTGAACGATTCCAGTTGGACTTTAAGCCTAGTTTGTTGCAGCCCAATGCAGGAGCTTCATCCAAAACAGTGGTCTCCTGAAACCTTTACCAACAATTCCCCCTTTTCAGACTGCCACATAAATTTACTTACCCTGTATGAGTGATTTGGGTAAAATTAAAAGCTTTACATCTGAAGTCTGATTTTCCCAGGGAGAGGGGAGACCAGTTGCGGGCGGGGAGGCTGGAGAGATAAGTATGTTTGGAACTGGAATTTGCCTCAGGAATGTGAGCTCTCTGGGAATTTTCAGAAATTTTGAAAATAGCATCGAGTTTCCTGCAGAGTAGCAGTGGCTATTAAGCCAACTTTAGTTAAATATCAGTGGATTGGGGGCTTCAGTTGATATTTATTTCAGAACACAAAATGAGAGGAGACCCAACATCACAAAGAAGAATTAAATGTTTAATGTTCAATAAGGATACAGTTAATGATAATTTTCTGCCTTCCTGGCTGTCTCCTTTCTCATATTCAGGGATTTTAGATGCTTCTTTAGATTTGTTTCTGTATATAAGAGATATTTTTGAAAAAGAGTTTTGGAAATAGTGCTAGCTTTTTATTCACTTTTTGCCTGAATAATTCATGCAACTTATTTAAACATTCAGACATCAGTATCTGTATCCACACAATGGGGGTATTAACCTCCCTCAGGGTGTGGGTTTCACAGGTGAGAAACGACATTCAGAACAGCTCAGTGCTCAGTGCACACCTCAGTGCCCACCGAGTGGCGATTCCATCCTTCACATATATTTCTTTCTGTTGTCCTCAGTTTCACTGAACTGACTGACATATGCTTCGTCCAGCACCCGGCAATGCACTGGCAAGCAGAAGCACCAAAATGACACCCAGGACTTGGGGGCAGATTTGTTTAACATTGAACAGGCACTGACAGGGAATCAATTGTCCTCTAAAACATCAGGCCATGAAGGCCCATGGAGAGAGGTTTTTATGAAATTGAAAGGGGAAGTACCGAGGCAGAGTACTTGGCTGTCTTTGATTGGTTCTTACAATATGCATCTTGGTGAGCGGTTATGCATCACAGTGACCAGCCATTTCTGAGACAGAAGTAACAGGAACTTGTAACAGGAACTGTTACCTGGGCAACTAACAGACTGGCTGGGTGGGCAGTTTTTGCTATATTTCTCCCCTCTTTTAGTTTCCCTGTCAAATCTTCACTGAGCATGTTACATGTGATCTTTCCAGCTAAGGCCCAATTAGAAGCAGTAACATTAGGGCTGTCAGTGGTCCGAGGATGGGCCATAGCCAAAGTCTCTAAGATGGAATGTTTTCCCACCAGGTGTTTGTGGTTTGTCTCCCTTATTATACGGTTTCTCCCTAAGTTGACTCTGACAAGGGAGTTAAGGAGGTAACTGATCCAGGAGAGTGTCCAGGGGCCTTGGATGCTCATCAAGTCTTTATCATTTGTAAGGACCTTACTGGTTATTTTCTCTTCTCTCAGGGCAATCATCCATAGAGCTAAGGCAAAAGTACAATACAGTATCAAATATATATATAAGCTGAAATGAAAGCAAAGACTGGCATAAGTAGTCTAAAAAGGCACAAAAATGAAGGGGAATAATGTTTTGGGGTATGGAGCAATCCTATGGATGGTGTCCTCAGGCTTCAGCCATATGTGGACTGGTTGCAGCCAGAGTGACCAGAGCAGGGCTTTGAGTATGTCATCTCTTCAGAGTGAGCTTTGGAGGAGCTGTCTGGTCCAGGTAAAGTCTCCAGAACTCTGGAATGGTGAATCTAAGTCTGGATTTGTGAAACTTCAGGAGCTCTAGAGGTAGTTAATATGTGTCTGAGCTATATGTGTGTGCAGGAGTGTCTACAGGTATAGCTGTTCTTTTAGTTAAAGTCCTACAGAGCTGGTTACAAGGTGTTCATGTAGGGTTATGTTTTATTCCTTTAATTCTTTTAGAACTTTGTGGCTTGCATGTTGTGTGTAATTTTCATTTAATCTTTCATGGTTCTGCCAGGTTTGAGTTATCTCTGCTGCAAAGGCAGCTCCATTACCACTGCAAATGGCCATATCTGTGGACAACTTCTCACGGCACAGCCCTACAAACTGCTGTTGTCTTGGCCTGTCTGATTAGGCGCAGATGAGCACTAAGTCCTGCTGGGTGGGTGTGAGGGCCAGTGACACAGACACTGAAACCTGAGCTGGCTTTGGGGGTGCAGGTGCCAGCATGGTGGCTTGAGCTTGCAGAACATATGGTAGGTGTGGGTCTGGCTCTGATTAAAGGTTTTCCTGGATGAGGTCGATGTTTCAGTCAATCAGATCTCTGGTGGGGGCTTAGGCCTCTGGATGGGATTATTTTGAGCTCAGGTTTATCATAGTTGGTTTTCATTACGTTTCCTACAGGACAGCTTTGGCCAAAATAACTTTGTCCAAGGTGGCCAAGCATCAGATTCCATTCCTAACAGAGCTTCTTCCATCCATAAACAGGGTGTACTCAGCATCTGTCAGGGAGTTCATTTTAAGTCTGGTCAGTTTGAGAATAGTTCATCAGTCAGGGCCAGGCAGTCATGGTCTGTTTGGTGGGCCCAGCTTAGTGGGCAGGTATGTGGCAGAATTGAGGTCCACAGTTATTCAGGAGGTCCAGTACAGCATGTGGCACCTGGACAGTTAGATCTTGGCCTAAGATAAGTTTGTCAGTTTTTTTGATCAGAAGGACAGTGGTTGTTACAACATGGAGGCAAAAGGGAGAGACATTTTTGAAAAACAAGTTGAATTCCAGTTACATCTGGAATTTCCAAGGTGGGGACCTTTTACTTTCTGTTCTTTTCCTAAGACGTCTTCTAGTCAGTTTCTGTTAGATGTTTCAGCAGAGCTTTTGTGTCTTTCAGGCAGGAAGCTTGAGTGTAAACTAGTAAAGTCAGCTGTGAAGCCTTTTCCAAAAGAGAATAAACAAGGTCTGAACCTCTGAGAGATTAAGTCTGAGTCAGTTAGCCTTTGAGTTCAGAACTGGGGTCTTTGTGAAGAGGGGCTGGCTGACAAGAATGAACGAAAGGCAGAAGGTATTTTTTAGGCCCAGGCAGGTGTATCAGCAGGCTGTGTGTGGCAGAAGACTGAGGCAGCATATATGGAGGGCAATCACAGTGGCACTGTCAGCTCGGAGATCCTAAACTGGCTTTACAGGCAGGAGAGGTGTGTTTTAGAAGTTTGACAGCTTATATTGTTTGCTCAGGGGACCATGACAGAGCTGAAAGGCACAGAGAAACAGGTTGTGACAGAGAAAACGTGCTGGTGGCTTGGCCAAATCTGTTGTTAGAGCCTCCCTGAAAGTAGTGGGAGAGTTCTTAACCCCTTGCGGCAATTGAGGCCAAGTGAGTTGTACCTTGTCTCAGGATTTTCCCAGTTCAAGGGGCTCATGGGAGCAACTTGAAATCAGAGGCCCATACTATTTTAGGTGGCTGAGGCGTGGTTGGATGTCTGTGTGCTTCCTGTGACATAGGACATTGTCAATGGGGGTCAAACACTTTAAAAACTATGGGAGCATAGTTGGTGGACAGGCTCAGAGGTGAACTTTCAGATCATACCTGTGGGAGGAGAGTTTGCAGAACTTCAGAATTGCGGTTATCTGTCTCAGGCAGATGCAGATGTAATCTTCCTCTCTGAAAATAAGAGTTGAAAGTGCAGGGTTAAATGGAGGGAGGCTGATTGGCTTGGAGACAGGAATTTATATTTGGTGAGATATTCTCCCAGGCTGTAAGTTTGTGCCTGGCAGAAGAGCAAGAAGCAAGACTCCCAGTTGCCCTGGTGATGGTAAACTTTTTCTGACAGAGGGGACTTTTGAAGGCAGAAAGTTCTGTTCTTTTGCCTACCAGGAAAAAGGGAGCCTGGTCTTGCCTAGTCTGAGCCCATCAGACTGATGAAAAGGTTGTAGTCAGAAGGAATTGCTGACAGTCATCTTAGGTGGGTGTTAGATGATGTCACCTGTCCAGGATAGGAAGCAGAAGGCTCTGGAAGGAGGACCTCTGTAGCCCAATCCAGATAATGTTTAGCTGGAACCAGTTCAATTGGCTCGAAGTAGACAAGTTGGGAGTAGGGAGTGATGCTATAGGTGGGTTATGGTTGGCGTCTGGATGTCCCCTCAAAGCCTCATGAAGTCATGGGCAGCTTTTAGAGCTTATGATTGATCCATGATCCAATGCTGGGATTATGGGTGTGAGTGCTACACCTGCCCTGGGGAGGATAGTTTGCATATGTAAGGGAGAGAAAGAGGCTGCTTTCTGCCACTCCTCCCTTTTGCTCTTGCTGCTTTTGCAGTGTTCCACCGCCATGAACTGTTGCCCTCTGCCATGTGCCACTCTTCCTTGAAGCCAGCCAAGTATGGACTGAAAGTTCCACAAACAGTGAGCTAAACAAACCTTTCCTTCCTTAATTTTGGGCATCAGGTATTTTGTCCCAGCAATGAGAGAAAAGCAACCAAGACAAGGTGTTGGCAGCAACTGTGGCAGCTGATGGAGGTTGCCGAGATGGAATTCTCAGGGAGAATGGGCCTCTTTTTTCCTTGGAGCAGTTTGTTTCCATTTTTATCTCCATAATCTCAGAAAAACCCTTTTTCCTGTAATCAGGGACTGTGGTTTTGACTAACTAGTTCCCATCTCTGACTTCCTACATGTGTGCTATGCACTCTTGAACCATGGTGCAACAGACAAAGGATGGAGACTGTCTCTTGGACAGAGACTATTCTCCTGACCATGCTCCTCATGGAGACTTAGATGTGACTTAGCTAAGGAGGGTGTGAGGCCTCCATTATGTTATATTCAGTCATATGGAACCACAAGTGAGGGCCCAATCAGCCACCATGACCGGTGCTTCCCAGCCTTGGTGCACAGATGGGGCAACCTATTGCTTACACTGTGCATTCTGCTCACTCACACAGTCATTCAACAGGCACTCAGAGGTTAAATATTCCAACCCCCTTCCCTCAATGGTGGTCTTGACTAACAAGAGTTGATCAGACACCCTTCTGCTTGAGCTGAACAGGATTCACAGATGGACTAACGGGGTGCCCCAGGGTGTCTTACCTTATCCAGTGACTAGACCAGACTGTGTTCTCCCTTTTGGATCCAGTGTGAGCTGCTCACTCCTCCTCCAGACTTCTAAGGGGGCTCGAGAAATCTCAAGGGCATGCCTTTCTGTCAGGACCTGGAGAGGTCCCTGCTCCATCTACAGGGGCCATTGGCCAATGTGCCAGATGCAACTGCAAACAGAAACACTGGAATGACACCTAGGATTTGTAGGCAGATTTATTTAATGTTGGATGGTGACTGAAGGGGATCAGTTATCCTTCAGAATGTCAGTCACTGAAGGCCCAAGGAGGGAGGTTTTGGTGGAGTTGAAAGGGGAAGTACAGAGGCAGAGTATTTGGCTGTCTGTGATTGGTTATTCCAATATGCGTCATAGCGACCAGCCCTTCCTAAGAAACAGAATTAACAGGAAGTTGTAACAGGAACTGTTACCTGGCCAACTAACAGACTGGCTGGGGAAGCATTTTCAGCTACAGCATGTGTTTGGTACTTCATGTTTGTTGCATGGATGTTGAATGAGTTCTGCCTGTATAGATTGGCGCTCAGTGGATTCATCCATTTTTAATTCATTTAGCAACTGTTCATTCACCTTCTGCTATGTTCCATCTGTTAACAGCAATAAAACCCCCTGTCCTTGTGGCACTCACCTTCTAGAAAAATAAATGAATAAACTAATGGCTAAATGAGCAGAGAGGATGAGGAGGAGCTGCTTTGACACTGGCCCTGGGTATTTTCTTTCTGACATTTGAAAAGGAATATTGGAAATATTAGAACAGCAGTTGTAGAAGAGAACTTGGGGAATACCTAGTCTAGTGAGTGAACCTTTCAGAGACCAAGTACCCAAACTGCAACCCAAACCCGCTTATTTATTGTAAAATGCCAGCACCGCCCCTCTGTGTGCTGTTGTCCTATGCTCGGCTGCTGAGGTGATGCTGGGCAAGTTGGCCTGCATGCTGCCAGAGAGGGCTGTGCATGCTCGCTGTGGCATGTTCACTGTAGATTCACCACCACTGACCTAGTCCCATAGGAGTACTTTTTAAATCCCAAGAACACTGTTCAAATGAATGGTTATTTTGGCAGTCAATCTGCAAAGCACATTTAAAAACAAACTCCTTTATAACTATCTCTGTAAAAAGTTCCTTGACCCCCAATCTCTTTCCAGATGTGATTCTACTTCTCCACCTCTCTCACAAAATTGACCAGGTGTACACATACCAGGTGTGTCTAGTGCCCATGCCCCCCTCCCCCCTCCCCAGCCTACTCTTTCTGGTCTAGATTTCATACTTACCCTCCTTCAAAACTGCTTTTGCAGAATTCCCATGTCTTTCATGCTGTCAGAGTCAGGGGTGCTGTCTGTCAACTTGATCTCTCAGGAGCTTTGACACTACCATTTCCTCCTTGAAATCCTTTATTCTTTGCTCTCTGTGGAAGTATTCTCTCCTGGTTTTCTGCCTGTCTCGTTCACCATCTTCCCCAGTCTGTTATTTGCTCTCCTACCTTTGGTACTGGAATTTTCCAGGATTTAGTCTAGGTCTTATTCTCATTTTTCTCCATAATCATTCCCAATCCCTATTACCTGTATTTTGATAGCTTCTAAATCTCTATCTTCAGCCCCACATGTCAATGAACTCCAGATTTAAATAGCCACATGCCTGCTTAACATTGCATGTCACAGTCATCTCAATCAGTTATTCATAACTGAGATCTCTGGCTTTTCTGTACTCAAACTACCTAGCTCTGATTTTCCTTCTCTCAGTAAATGACCTCACCATTTAGCTACCTGGTTAGCCCAGGGAGACTTCCCTGATTTTTTGTCTGTCCTTTAAGTCAAGCATCTGATCCCACAGGCCCTCAGGTACCCTGTTCTTCCTTCTAAACTTCTTGACTTCTCAGTCTTTCTACTTACTTCACCACAGATATGGTTTCAGCCAGATCAACTCTCGTATTTCTGCAATCATGGCATCTTACCCACACTCTCTCTTTCCACACTTGACTTCCTCCACATTATTCTCCACATAGAAATCTTTTAAAATACGCATCATTTCATAGTACTCTGAAGCTTGAACATTCACGAATGGGTTTGCATTGCATTAGAATAAAATATCAACTCCTTTCCAGGGTCTGACCTACTCTGTGTGCTTGGACATGCCTGCTTTGAGCAGATCTTTGCAGTCTGTCCTTGCTGCTGTGCTCTGTCATACAGGTATCTCCGCATTCCCCAAGAAGGCTCCCAGTCTGTCTCTGCACACATGCTGGGTTTAGGGGATTCTGGTTATGCCTGCCAATCCAGTTCCCTTTTTGGGGGCTTGGTTTTCTATTACGTGCAGAGGCAGAATCAATACAGTGTCCTTGAGCAATCAGCCTCTCTGAGTGTCAGTTTTTTCCTCTGTCAAATCTGACCAATGGTGTTTAACCAGTTTGATTCAAGGAGTTCTTGTGCAGCCCAAAAGAGAGAGCATCTGCAGAATGTCTTTGAGATACAACTTCCTGATCACAGGAAATGTGTACTTTTATTCTTTTATTGCTGGAATATGCAGTTTACTTCTGCTCTTCCAAAGAGAATTTCTGGAGTTTGCATGAGCAGCTGGGGTGTGTAATGTAGAGGACTGCTATTTGGGGTCTGAAGGCCGTGGTTCTGGTGGTGGACAGCTCCCTGAGTACGCTGAAGGCCCGGAATAGCCAAGCTCTGTTCACTCGTCATCCCTGACATTTGCCAACCTTGACACACTTGCTCACAGGAGTCACGAGAACTGAGAAACGAGCCTCTTTTGGATGAGTGTCAAAGCTTTTTATTTTCATTATTTTTTTTTCTTTGAGCTGCGGGGAGACTTTCTTCTTCATTAACAGTGTCACACAAAGAGCTTGTATGCTGCAGGCTTTGATCTGAAACTGTTTAAAGTGAAAGCAGCTGCTTTTGCTGAGCGGTCCCACTCCCAGATCCCCCGAGAATGCAATGGATAATGAAACTCAAACAACTGGGCCAGCGTTCTGCTGGTGGAGATGCCCTGCCTGCCTCAGCAAATATGGGGCCATTAAAAGTCTTGCTTCTCCTGGCTTCTCCAAAAGGTTCCCTCTGCCTCCAGCTGCCCACTTCCAGATGTTTGAAGCTTCTGAGACCCAAAATGTCCACAGGAACTTGAATTCTTCCCCCTTGCTATTAGATGCCGTTAAACTTTCCCTCTCTTCTCATCTCTTATATGTCCACTCCACTCTCAGTGATTCTGAGTGGTACAGTATCTTCCAGCTACCAGCTGACCCCTGAGTGACTTAGTCTGCTGGATTCTAGATCCATGGTTTCCCTAATGGGTCACGTAGTGTTAGCAGACTCGCCCATGGTGAACACCATCAGGTCCAAAGCCAAAGTCATCCTGCCGCTGCACTAGTTTCTCATCCAGCTTTGGTATTTCTTTTTACTTTTCTTTTCTGCTCCCCTCTCCTCTTCCCCCTTCTCCTCCTCTTCTTCCTCCTCCTCTCTCTCTCTCTCTTTTTTTTTTTGAGACAAGGTCTTGCAGTGTAGTTCAGGCTGGCCTTGAGGTTATGTCAGTCATCCTGCCGCAGCCTCCCAACTGCTGGGATTACAGGTATGTGCCACCACGCTAGCTCGGCCCTGGTGTTCTTATCTTTCTGCTCCATGCTTTTCCCCCCAGATCTCAGGCTCTGACTTCACCTTTCTCTTTAACTTGCATTACGGTTCTAGACAATGCTCTGTCCTGGTGATTTGTGCTTCATGCGACCGAACCACCAAGGACTCTCTGTCATGTCCAGTGTAGGTGCCAGGGAGACAGAAGATAGAGCTGCTGTTTCTCAGTCTAGTGCCTGGGTCACCGAGGCAGAACAGCTGTGTTTCTAGCCCCAGGCCAGATGCTCACCTCTTACACTGCTTTTTTGTGCAATTCACTTCTCTAGTAAAAATCCATTATGGCCCTACTGTTTATACAACAAAGTCCAGCTTTGCTCTGGAGCTCTCCAGTACAGCAGCCACTAAACCATGTGTGGCTATGGAGACCCTGAAATACTGCTAGTCTGAATTGAGATATGTGGTAAGTGTCCAGCCCATGTGGGATTTGAAAGACCTCGTGTGAAAGAACAAACTATATAAAATATTTCATAAGGTTTTCAATTACTTGTCAAACTTTTTGGATATATTGGGTTAAAGAAAGTATCATTAAAATGAGTAAATGTTACTTAGAAATTTTTGACATGATGTATAAGGGCTTTCTAGAGAAACAGAATCAATAGGGTAGGGAGATAGATACAGATGTACCGGGGATTTATAATTTAAAATTGGCCCACATGATTATGAGAGGGAGCTGACCTTGGTATTCTGTGTGTACCCCAGAGAACCAAGAAAACCAGTGGAAGAACCCAGTCTGAAACCCCGGCCCAAGAACCCAGGAAGCCACAGGATCTGAAGGCCTGACATCTCAGAATTCTGGTATCTGAGGCCAGAAAAAGACAGATAGACATTCCATCTCCCAAAGAGAGTTTGAATTCCCCTGCATTCACTGTTTGTCCTCCCAGTGCTCAGTGGATGGGAGGAAGCCTGTCCACACTGGTGAGGGAGAATATTCTTTCAAAAACACCTTCACCAGAAATGTATCTTACCAGGTAACTCAGTCAAGATGACATATAAAATTAACCTTCACATATGGCTATCGGAAAGCCCAGAATGACATTTGTGGCTTGCATTATATTTTTATCATTAGCACAGGTCTGTAGAGTATGAGGTTTCTCATATCTTACCTCCAATGACTTAACATATATTACCTCATGTCATCCTCACAACAGGCAGATGTAATGTGAATTGTACCATTTACTGATGAGAAAACTGAAGTTCAGCGAAGTTTGGGAGGCTAAGTAACACATGCCTGAAGTCCCACAAGCCTCAGGAGAGTCCTGCGTTGCACCATATCTGCACGTCTACGCATCATTGTGCTATTGACGCTTTCCACCGCTTCCCAGTGGATATGACATAAACGAGGGCAGTCAAATCATGAAATGATGGCCAGACAAATCTGATTCTGGATGGGGACGGACTGTGGAGTATTTTATGTAGAATGACATGTCAGATGAGCTTTATTATGAAGACTTCTTTTGTATGCTGGGACTCAAACTCAAGACCTTGCATTGCCAGGCAGGCCAGGCACTTTTGCCACTGAGCTATATCCTCCACCTCAGGTGAGCTTTAGAAGCATGTCCACTTCAGAGCTGTCCATTGTGAGTACTGGTGTGTGAGCCTCCCACCACACTGGAGCTGGAGGAATCAGCCAGCAAAATGACTCTGCCTAGGGGAGAAGGAGCCAGGCATGGTTTGCTGGGGCCTTGGTCTCCTTGTGCATGTTATTCTAGGTCATGGTTGGCATGGGCCTCGTGAATATGGGGAGGGCTGCTTGGATGCCTGCCAGTAGCCAACCACTTTGGTATTGGGAAGCACAGACAATGTAGCTTTAGGGAGCAATAGATCAGTCAAGGGTCACTTTTTTTTTTTTTTTCTTTTTGAAACAGTCTCACTATGCTGTTCAGGCTGGCCTTGAGCTCGCCTTGTAGCCCAGGCTGGCCTTGAACTTGCAATGATCCTTCTGTCTCAGCCTCCTGAGTGCTGGGATTACAGGCACGCACCACCACATCCAGCTAACCAAGGGTCATTTTATAGGGTTGGAGTTTCTGCGTTAGCAGATTGTGGGTGATAGGAAGCAGTGAAATCTGAAGTAGTACTGTTCATGTGGTGTCATCTGCCCCCATCAGCTCAGGAGATGTGGGGTTTTTTGTACTTGGGGTGCCTGTAGCTGTCTGTTGAGATACAAGGAGTGCAAGGTGGGGAGCTGGGAAGTGACTCTGTCTGGAAACGAGGTTCTTTTAGAAGCCGCGGAGGTGTTCCTGATTCCAGTGCATCCTGGTGTGGATCCAGAAGTTGCCCAAAGGGCCTTTAAAGGTCTTTGCCCTTTCTTTGATTACAGGGCAACATCTTAGTTTTGAAATACGATCTACATTCAAAAAACCACCTGCTCAAAATGAGTTTTTAAGTTTGTCTAACCTCAGAACCTCTTGGGATGAGCTCTTCGCTAGCATACTTTCCACATCCCTGGGTCAGATGGTTTTCTCTCCACTTTCTCTTCTTTCTGTTCTCTCATTAACAAATCTTTCCCACTAAAAGAGGTCATTCGTTGGAAAAAATCCACAACATGGGCCTTTCCAGTCCCCCCACCTGGTCATAAACTCCACTATATTTACTCCCAAACCATTGTAACCCGGTGATTGAATGAACTCACAGTTACGTTCTCTCTCCCCTTGGAGGATGATCCCCAGGCAATGTGAAATCTGGGCTGGCTGCTATGACAGCGTACAGAATTATTCTAGTGTTAGACTTAAGTATTTGAGAATGTAAGATTTTTAAAAATTGCACATTTAGCATTAGGCTAAAAGGAGGTTCTCACTCTCCAGACATGTCATATTTCTTTATTAAACCTCTGCGTGGCTCATTTGCAAGACAATATTGGTGGTTCTACTATTTTCATAACATTTTGATGACTTGAAACAATTTATACAACATCTAGAGTGGTTCCATTTAGCTGGATAATATTGTAGTATCTCTACTTGGAAACTCCATATTGTTGCTATGTTTATGTATAATTTGCATGTGATATAATTCACTCATTTAAAGTATACAACGTGGTGGTTTTTAGTGTACTCAAAGATTTGTGCAGTCATCACCATACCAGTTTTAGAAAATTGTCCTAACCACATAAAGAAACCCCACAGCTATTAGCACGAACTTCCAATTTCCTCCATTGGGTTCATCTACAGGGAACTGCTAGTCTATTTTCTATCTGTATGAATTTGCCTATTCTGGACATGCTGCATGAACGGAACAATTAATGTGTGACCTTTTGTGATTGGCCTTTTTCATGTAGCTTAATATTTTCAAGGATCAACCGTGTATCAGTATGTATTGGTGTTGTTTCTTTTTATTGTCCAATACTATTTCGTTAGATAGCCATGCCTTATTTTATGTATCCTTTCTTCATTGGATGAACACTTGTTTTCCTCATTTGGCTCTTATAAATAATGCTACTGTTCAAATTTGTGTACAAGTTTTTGTGTGTACACATTTCAGTTCTCCTGCATATATACCTAGGAATGGCTGATCACAGGTAACTTTACCATTTTGGAAAACTGCGAGGCTGTTTTCCAAGGTGGCTGTGCCATTTTTACATTCCCATCAACACTATGTGAGGGTTCCAATTTCACCACATCCTTATAAACACTTGTTATTGTCTTTTTCATTTTGGACATCTTGGCTGGTGTGAAGTGGTCATTTCATTGTGATTTTGATTTAGATTTCTCCAGTAGGTGATGATATTGAGCATATTTTCTTGTACCTGTTGGCCATTGAGACATCTGTTCCAAAGAATTATTTAGATATTTTGTTCATTAAAACTAAGATATTTTTCCTTTCGTTGTTGATTTTTTTTTTTTTTTTTAGTGGTACTGGGGATTGAACTCAGGACCCTGTGCTTGCTACGCAGGTGCTTATTCCACTGAGCTATATCCCCAGCCCTTGTTGTTGAATTTTAACACTGAATGTTGTACACACATATATGTACTATATTACACATAGATTAGATACAAATTTTAGAGTATATATATATACACACACACGTTTCAATGCTTTTAAAAGTTTATTTTAGCTTTTTATCTCTATTAATGTCACTTTTTTTTTTTTTTTTATTATTTTAGAAACATAAAAGTACAAAAACATATTGACAAACAGACACCCATTATCATAGAAAATAGTACAATCACAACTAATCTATAGACAAGGTGATATGGTCTCAACAGTAGTTGTTGCTTTATCCATTGATATCTTCGAATTGTAGA